>JAUNZO010004893.1:0-71891 GCA_031894775.1 Chloris gayana
GGCACAGAGCGGGCAGTCGAGCAATACACACTGGCAGACCAGCACGCACTGTCCCGCGACGGCCTGGCCTAGCCTGGTCACCAGGGACCCACCTGTTTTTTAACAATAACAAGCAAGATAATGAGCACAAAGAATCTGTCACTGTCATCTTCCTCACCCCCTCGCTGATGACGGCCACCAAACTTAAGAAACCCATCTTTTTGTAACCAAGTTGCAGCGCTAACACTGGGTGGGGCCTTGGGCAAAAGCAAAGCGCCCGGTCCGGTGATCGATCTACCTGGAGGAATAATCGAGCTGCTAATCTTGGAACCGAAGGCTCCAGCATCCGGATCAGGGCGCTGTCACCCTGTCGCGGTGCGCTGGCCGCCTCACTGTCAGCTGTACTGCACTCCCACTGACCGCGGCTTCAGCCGCAAGCCGCCCCCCGCCCCTCTGCGCTGCGCCGATTAATTAAACTAAACTACTCCTCCCGCCAGCCCGAAAGCGCGATTTGACCGGTCGTTTTCGCCTACCTGCCGAGACGGGATGATTGCCGAGCCGAGGTGGTCAGGCCGGTAAACTTGGGCTGTCAATCAATCCCGGCGCGGCGGCGCGCTGTCCGTCTCTCGCAGTTGCCCGTGCCGGCGACCGCCTACCGGCCGCCATGATACGAGCCTGGCCCTGACGTGAGGCGTAGCGCTTCGTTGCGGTCCGCCGGTAAGAAATTTTTGCATATACAAGCTCGATTCCAAGGAGGGGGTATGTGAACAGATCGAGGCGGGGGACCCTACCGACACGCGCGCGTTGGGTGGTCGCGCTCGCTCGCGATCCGCACCGAGCGAGCGGGCGGGCGGGCGGGCGGGCGGGCGGGGTCCCCGTGACCAGCCAGCCTCTTTCGCCGGGCGAAAATATCTGCGCCCGCCCAGATCCAGCTCGACTCCAACGGGGATCGGCTGCGGCGCCGTTCCCGACGCGCGCCGTGCTGCGAGTGGACTCGTCCCGTCACGTGAGGTGCGGTTGGTTCGGTCGCGCGTACCCGGTCCGGTCCGGTCCGGTCGTGGCCACCACCACCCAAGGGGCTTGCACCGCCATAGCACGGCCGAAACTTACCGGGAGTTCGCGAGTCAATCTCGAGTTCTCAACGACCCGATCGAGCTCGTCCACGACCACGACACGGTCGATCCGTGCCGGATGAATCGCTGCTTTTCGCGGCGCGCTCGTGTAGGGCCCAGCCCAACGCTCTCTCCTAGTGGTGGTGGTGGTGGGCGAACCGTCGTTCGATTTCGAACCGAGCCGGCCGCGCTGGCGCCTCCACATGACCCAGCTCATCTCAGCGGCACCCACGTGCCGGCGCTGGCCTGACACCTTGGCGCGTGGGCCGTGGGCCAGCCCGCGAACGACGGCTAGCTACACCCGGTGCACATGGAACAGACGCCACGACGCGGCCGCCGGTAACAGATGCTAGCGACCGGGTAGGTCGTAGCAGCGTTTTGTCGTGTTGTAACGGTTTTTTCGGAAACGGCGCGATTGGTGGCCGGTCCAGCCCTGCAGGAGCTCTCTGATCGTGAACTGCCCGCGTGGCCTACCGTGCGGTGTGTTCGTTTCCAGATATATAATTTTTAGAGGATCAAATCGAAGAGAATTTTATCGTTTTGAAGTCTTAAATAAAGTCTAATCTCGAAACTAATTACAGACCCCTATCTAATTCACGAGACGAATCCAACGAGGATAATTATGATGTTATTAGAAGATGTTTACTTGTAGCATCACTGTAGTAAAACATAGATTAATTAAGATCATTAGATTCGTCTCGCAAATTAGAGGGGGATCGTGACATAGGTTTTGTCATTAAATTAATAAAAATACTACTAAATAGTAAGATTCTCTAGATGTGATGGGTATAATTTTTAGAGGCGAGGAAGCGAACAGGGCCCAAATCACCAACACATCATGCGTCCTGCTATTTCAAACTCCCAATGCTGCAGCCGAGACAGCCGGAGCCAGTTTGCACAATGCATATACTCTTAATTTTTATCTTGTTCATATATTTCGAATTACTAGCTTCACCAGCTAAGGTTAGGCAAAGTTGGGACTAGCATTGATGATGGGTACCAAGAAAACATAGCAAACCTGGTCATTAAAGTTGTTTCAGTTATGCTTGACTGCCCTTGCATTCTCTACCTTTTCCTTTATTATTATCTAGAGCTTCAACTGAAATGATATCAATTTCTAATTAGCTTATGCAACTCCTTTTCCCAGAGAGAAAAAAAGTTCATATGACTCAAACGCTGAGGTCAAAGATGAATTGAGAATCAGCGTACATTTTTTTAAAAAAATTAGCTTCATTCTTCGTGTAATCTTAGCGATTTTTTACTCACGAGTCATGGCGCAGGCCCGTTTCCTTTACGTGCCTTCGTTAACGGACGGGACGGGGCACGCAGCGGCCGGCTCACGTGAACCACGCCCACCTAGAAAGCAACCGCTACTTCACCCAGAACGGAAACCACCCTCCGGTTCACGCTCCCTCTTTCTCTCTCTTCCGCCCCTTTTTATCGCCCGATCTCTCACATTTTGGAAAGGAGAGAGAGAGAGAAGAAAGAGGCCGTTCCTTCTGTAGCCTAGCCCAGCCCCCAAGGAAGGAAACCGCAGCGAGGCGGAGGCGACGAAGGAGGCGGCCGCAGCGAACACGATGAGAGAGATCATCAGCATCCACATCGGCCAGGCCGGGATCCAGGTCGGCAACGCCTGCTGGGAGCTCTACTGCCTCGAGCACGGCATCGAGCCCGATGGCACCATGCCCAGGTGACGCCCCTTCTTCCCCATCTCGATCCCCTCTCGATTCCCCGTGCCGAGCGGGCTCGGGTCGCCTCGGAATTCGCCCGCCTTCGCTGCATTTCCGTCTCGGCGCGAGGGATTTGCTTCGGCGGTGGGGGTGGGTTTATCGCTGTGTCTCGTGTAGGTCAGATCGGATGAGGCTGCCGTGGCAGTTCCGTTAATTTTCCGTTTTGTTCCTTTCCGTTGTACTTCGCGTTTGGTCTTTGCGATGTGGGTTTCGGGTGGGATTTGTTGTGGCTGGTACATTTCGCTGCCGGTTGTTAGGGGATGGCTAGAGCAAGGGCGAGATGCGACGTTTCCTAGTTCAGGATTTGCCCTAAACGGTTTGGATTTTGGGGCCTTTTGATTGCTGAGAGTTGGGGAGCGAGCGGAAACGGTAATGCGTCTAGTTTCGTGTGGAGGAGCGCACGTTTGTACGGATTCTGGCTGCTGGGAGACAAATCGCAGTTTCTTGTTCCGTAAGATGCTGGATCTGAAGAACTGAATCTGTGGGGATACTTGACATTAAATAATGTTACGGAAGAGCTCGCGATGTCAGATTGAGCACGGATCCCATAGATTAAAGTGTTTTTTTCTGGTCTGATTTTAAATGTGGCATGCCCCCTCTATTTAGTTGGTTCGGTGTGTGATATTGTGGTGCCATAAAAAATTATGATGCAGTGCTACCATGCTTGAGAATAGAAAACGTCGGTTGAGATCCTGAGGCAGGTTTCGTAGGCTGTTTTGTTTAGCGCATATGCAAATGATTACTTATTACTTTGCTAGGGTTCTTCAAAGCAATTTTTTAACGCTAATGCTTGGCTGTGATTTGCAGTGATACATCGGTTGGCGTCGCCCATGATGCCTTCAACACGTTCTTCAGTGAGACTGGCTCGGGCAAGCATGTGCCGAGGGCCATCTTTGTCGACCTTGAGCCCACGGTCATCGATGAGGTCCGCACTGGCTCATACCGCCAGCTCTTCCACCCTGAGCAGCTCATCTCCGGGAAGGAGGATGCGGCTAACAACTTTGCCCGTGGCCACTACACTGGTAAGTCAGCTATGAATGTTTCATGAGTGACTCCATCCTTTTCTGACTAATGTCTTAGGTTTTATCCCATTCTGATTATGCTTGTGGAATGCAGTTGGCAAGGAGATTGTAGATCTATGCCTGGACCGTGTCCGCAAGTTGGCAGACAATTGCACTGGGCTGCAGGGATTCTTGGTGTTCAATGCTGTTGGTGGTGGTACTGGCTCTGGACTTGGTTCTTTGCTGTTGGAGCGTCTATCAGTTGATTATGGCAAGAAGTCTAAGCTTGGTTTCACCATTTATCCTTCCCCTCAGGTATGAACGGTTGAGGAACAACATGGTATCTGATTTCTAGAAAGAAGAGATGCATATAATTTAAGCTAGTCTATGTCATGTTCCTTCCATGTGAGGCATTGACCTACTTATCATAGAAATGCAAAGATTTGCATCATGTGGTTCTTCGATGGTAGACATTTTATATGGTTGTATTGGCACAGTGGATTAATTAGTTATGGAGCTTTGATAAGATTTGGTTCTTGTACCTGGCAGCACTGTAGATATTGATTATCGAGTCAGCCTCGCATTTTTAGACAATGAATTTCAGTTATGACTTCCTGTATATGGTTAGGACCATGAGTAGTACACATTCTTATCTTAGTACTAGCATCTTTGGTGAACCTTCATGATCACTGTGTTGAGTATCTGTAAATTATGTACTGCACGAAGCAGCATATCCTAAAGTGTTTTACCCTTGTGTACATGTGATGCGGGCCATTCATTTGTTCATGTGAGTAGATAAACTGCATCTTAGCTCTTGTGGGGACAGTTTTGTGAGAGTAGTTGTTCGATGATTTTTCAGATTGGCCCATCCTCGTTTTTATTCTTAATCTTATGCCACTCTGGATTGCAGGTGTCAACAGCTGTTGTAGAGCCATACAACAGTGTGCTCTCCACCCACTCCTTGCTTGAGCACACTGATGTTGCAGTCCTACTTGACAACGAAGCTATCTACGACATATGCCGGAGGTCCCTTGACATTGAGAGGCCAACCTACACCAACTTGAACAGGCTGATCTCACAGATCATATCTTCCCTTACCACCTCCCTGAGGTTTGATGGTGCTATCAATGTGGATGTTACAGAGTTCCAGACCAACCTTGTTCCATACCCACGTATCCATTTTATGCTTTCATCATATGCGCCTGTAATCTCCGCGGAGAAGGCTTACCATGAGCAGCTCTCAGTTCCTGAAATCACGAATGCTGTATTTGAGCCCTCAAGCATGATGGCCAAGTGTGACCCAAGGCATGGGAAATACATGGCTTGCTGCTTGATGTACCGTGGTGATGTTGTTCCCAAGGATGTCAATGCTGCAGTTGCAACTATCAAGACAAAGAGAACTGTCCAGTTTGTTGACTGGTAAGCTGTCTTCATCTCAATTATAGTTGCAATTATTTTATCCCAAGCACTTATCCAGTTCATCATTAATGGTTGACTGCCTAACAAACTAAATTATGCTTCTGCCTCAGGTGCCCTACTGGATTCAAGTGCGGTATCAACTACCAGCCACCCTCAGTTGTCCCAGGAGGTGACCTGGCAAAGGTCCAGCGTGCAGTGTGCATGATCAGCAACAACACTGCTGTTGCTGAGGTGTTCTCCCGCATCGACCACAAGTTCGACTTGATGTATGCCAAGCGTGCATTCGTGCACTGGTACGTCGGTGAGGGTATGGAAGAAGGTGAATTCTCAGAAGCCCGGGAGGACTTGGCAGCTCTTGAGAAGGACTATGAGGAAGTTGGCGCGGAGGGCGCAGATGATGAGGGTGACGAAGGAGAAGACTACTGAGTAGCTGGTTAATAAGTAGTTCCCGGGTTGTTCAGTATACTCTGTATGGTTCCATCCCATTTCGCATTGCTACTGTGTGTGTTTCTATTTTGTATTATGTGCTAAATTCTTAGCCCCCGGTCGGTCATGATTGTTCATATCGTCCCCCTTTTGGTTTGCAATGCTATTGGTTCAAGGTTGGTGTACACGTTATTCTGAGCTTAATCTTGGATTGCAAGTAGTATTATGTTGTCTGTCTGATGCACTGGCCTTCAAATGTTTGTTTCCACCGCCGTTTCCGAACATGGAAACATCGTGAATTATTGATATCGAGGCATCATGTTGCAATGTATACTTTTAGGTCTGATTTGTTATTATAAGATCACCCTTAACAACATTGGAATATTGACTAGTGTGGACTCAATGGAGAAGTAACATCGATTTTTTTTCTGAACTTGCGGGTTTGCTTGTTACGAGATCATTGACGTCTCAAGTTTGTCTCGGTAGAAGCATATCTTTGCTTTAAGGTTTGATTGAGATCATTGGCCATTTATCACAACCGTTCAATGCAAGTGATGTAAACATATGAGGTTCATTAGCATGTGCACGGGATAAGATGTCATGTGGAGGTCGTCATGCTCGTTTGGCACATACTGCAGCATTGCCTGTTCACATATTCCCCTCGTTTGTCCTTACTTGGAGTTGGAGTACCTAATAACCGGAGGGAATAGTTGTGGCAACTTGGAAGTGTTTGTGATGTACCGGGCGACCCAGTGTTTATGCCAATGTAAAGTAGCCCAGTGATTACTGATTAGTGCCCCAGTGACTCTTATAGCTTGACTGTCCTGCCATTCTTCAGGGTTTCAGATCTTGCCTGATGCAGCCATGCAGGTTTTGTACCCGTAAAAACATCACTTATTAGAAAGGCTGGTCCTGGGCCATGTGCGCTTATCTCAGTTGGGCCATGTACATAGCGCATGGGCCCGCTAAGAATCCGCGAACGCGATCCAATCCGATTGCCCGCTGGCCGATGAAGCAGACTGATTGCCATTCTTGATGTTCCTACTCACTGTTAACTCTCTGTTTAGCATAGTAGTAGTAGTTCCATCAATCACTGTCTCATGTATTCCTGTGGGTGTGCAATTCGGCCTTGGCCTTTTGTTTACATACTGTGTATGACTGACTCCAACAATATGATGCACTTCGGAGTCTCAGAACAGAGAGGTACTTTCCACCAACAGAGACTGCAATTTTTGCTATCCTGCTGAATCAGTTTCATTTCGCGTGTTTTTTTTATAACAATTTCTTTATTGATTCACGAACAAGCATTTCGCGTGTTGTAGAGGCCCGACGGACACACGCCCGCTCTGCAGTTGCTTGCCCCGCGCGCCGCCCTCCTCTTGCTCGAGCGGGCTGCTAGCTGCTGCTTGCCCCGCGCGCGGCCGCAGTCCTGGACTCGACGTCCAACGGTGCTACCCCTGGGAGCGGCTCGGTCTGCCTGCTGGAGAGCGTCACCCCGCGCGCCGGTCAGGCTGGCTTGCATCATCTTATAACATGATCATTATGCATGAGAAAGGTGTGGACCTTCCTGCTATTGAGTGGTCGGGTTGGGAGAACCCTCCTGTGTGTAATATTGCTGAATTTGTAGATGCTCAAACTTATATTCAGAACAAAGAAACTTGCCATCATCTTCGTACTGACCTTGTGGGAAAATTCTGCTACAACAGCACACACAACACAACTTCGCACAAAGGCGCACATGTAGGAAAATTTTGCTCATGTAAATCCACGACGTTCCATGATCTGACGTTGCATGCCAATGTAATAATTCTTCAGATGTGGAGCTACCTTGTCAATGTCTACTGACATGATTGCAGCTTCAGCAGACAATAGTTGTGCCTCGGCTTGCATTGCTGCATTCTTGGCCTCTTGTTGCCTGAGAATTAAATTCTCCTCATGCTGCTGCTTCTTGAGATCTAGAAATTCTCTTTGGAGGTTCAGTTTCTCATCTTTCCTAGTAAGGATTTGAACCATTTGCTCATCTTCTTCCTGTTGACACTTCTCCCTGTTGTCGTGAATGCGTTGAAGAACATCAACTGCAGTGCTGGATGAGGATGAGCCCGTGACCCTCTTTCTTTTAGCGCTATCTCTTCCTTCTGGTCTAGCAGGCATGCTATTCTCATTGCCTCCCTCTGGCACTGCATCATGTCCTGAATTTGCTTGTGAAGAACCTTCACCACATGTCCCTACAGAGTTGTTCAGAAGCTTCTCATTCCATTTTGCTTCATTTCGAAGGATCTTCCAGCAGTGCATGAAGTGGAAAGGTTCCTCAGCCTCATACATCTTGATTGCTTCGTCAATCTACAAAATGGCATGTGAATAAAGTTAGTTCAATTCAAATTAGCTTTTGCTAAATGATTTCTAAAGAATAAACTTTAGATCAGTTCAAAGTACCAGAGCATACCCTGTCTTGTTCATTCTTCTGACTATCATTACGGCGGTCAATAGCAGACTTAAACCCACAAAATTTGCTCACTGATCTTTGAATGGTGCCCCACCTATTCTGGACAGCTAGTTGGCTACGGTTACTTCCCTCAGGCTTAAAAGTATTGTAATAATCATGAAACCGTCTGTAATAACCTCCGAGAGTCCGACTGGCACCTAGATAAGATCCAAAAAGAAAGTTCATACCTATATCATAACATCGAACAGACATTGCGCAAGGCTAAAGAAATTTTCCACGACTAACCTGTTATTGGATCTTTGCCTACGTTAAGGAAGGCAGAACAAAGGACTTGATCTTCTTCTTTTGTGAAACCACCTCCCCTACGCGACACCTTCTTCTCCCTGTTGTCGTGAATGCGTTGAAGAACATCAACTGCAGTGCTGGATGAGGATGAATCTGTGACCCTCTTTCTTTTAGCGCCATCTCTTCCTTCTGGTCTAGCAGGCATGCTATTCTTATTGCCTCCCTCCAGCACTGCATCATGTCCTGAATTTGCTTGTGAAGAACCTTCACCACATGTCCCTGCAGAGTTGTTCAGAAGTTTGTCATTCCATTTTGCTTCGTTTCGGAGGATCTTCCAGCAGTGCACGAAGTGGAAAGGTTCCTCAGCCTCGTACATCTTGATTGCATCGTCAATCTGCAAAATGGCATGTGAATAAAGTTAGTTCAATTCAAATTAGCTTTTGCTAAATGACTACTAAAGAATAAACTTTAGACCAGTTCAAAAGTACCAGAGCATACCCTGTCTTGTTCATTCTTCTCACTATCATTACGACGGTCAATAGAAGACTTAAACCCACAAAACTTGCTCACTGATCTTTGAATGGTGCCCCACCTATTCTGGACAGCTAGTTGGCTACGGTTACTTCCCTCAGGCTTAAAAGTATTGTAATAATCATGAAACCGTCTGTAATAACCTCCGAGAGTCCGATTGGCACCTACATATGATCCAAAAAGATAGTTCATACCTATATCATAACATCAAGAACAGACATTGCGCAAGGCTAAAGAATTTTTCCTTGACTAACCTGTTATTGGATCTTTGCCTACGTTAAGGAAGGCAGAACAAAGGACTTGATCTTCTTCTTTTGTGAAACCACCCCCCTACGCGACACCTTCTTCTCCCTGTTGTCGTGAATGCGTTGAAGAACATCAACTGCAGTGTTGGATGAGGTTGAGTTTGTGACCCTCTTTCTTTTAGCGCTATCTCTTCCTTCTGGTCTAGCAGGCATGCTATTCTCATTGCCTCCCTCTGGCACTGCATCACGTCCTGAATTTGCTTGTGAAGAACCTTCACTCAGAAGCTTCTCATTCCATTTTGCTTCGTTTCGGAGGATCTTCCAGCAGTGCATGAAGTGGAAAGGTTCCTCAGCCTCGTACATCTTGACTGCATCGTCAATCTGCAAAATGGCATGTGAATAAAGTTAGTTCAATTCAAATTAGCTTTTGCTAAATGACATTTAAAGAATAACCTTTAGATCAGTTCAAAGTACCATAGCATACCATGTCTTGTTCATTCTTCCCACTATCATTACGACGGTCAATAGCAGACTTAAACCCACAAAACTTGCTAACTGATCTTTGAATGGTGCCCCACCTATTCTGGACAGCTAGTTGGCTACGGTTACTTCCCTTAGGCTTAAAAGTATTGTAATAATCATGAAACCGTTTGTAATAACCTCCGAGAGTCCGATTGGCACCTACATATGATCCAAAAAGATAGTTCACACCTATATCATAACATCCAGAACAGACATTACGCAAGGCTAAAGAATTTTTCCTTGACTAACCTGTTGTTGGATCTTTGCCTACATTCAGGAAAGCAGAACAAAGGACTTGATCTTCTTCTTTTGTGAAACCACCTCCCCTACGCGACACCTTCTTCTCCTTACCTTTCTGTGATGTAGGAGGTGGCACAATCACTACATCTTCACAATAAACTTCTGCATCCATGACATAATTCACCTATGGAGCCACCAGTAATGCTTATGGACACAACTTCGTGATTATAAATAACTTTATGATCCATTGGTTACCTGTTCGGACTGCTGGTACTCAAGAGGGTCCATCAATGATTGTTGCTGATAGGGGCATTGGTCAGGAGAATAATAAGGCTGATCCTGAGAGTGTTGCCCTCCAAATGTGGGACTCTGATTATCCATTCTAAAAATTGGAGTGAGTGAATGACAGTATAAATCATATGCAACAAGACCTATCCAACCTTGAATGCTAATACAAATTATATATAATGCCAAAGATGATAAAGGCATGATCCACAATTTTGCAATCTGTATATAGACTGCAACCATTCTACTTGCAGAGAAATAATAACCTAAATGACTGAATGGGATGTGCAAGGATCCACACCAAATACTTGACAAACCCACAGATTTAGCCTACCCAAAACATACAAAGCATGGAATCATCTGCAGACTCCATGGAATCTACCAAAGAGAAAGGAAGATGCATCGAATCCACCAAGAAGAAAGCGGACTGCGAACTGTATACCTGCAGTTGAGAGTCACCAAAGCCGGTCCTCGCTCGCCACCGTACCTCGCTCTGCGTCAGGCCGCCAGCTGCTCGCCCGGCACCCCGTGTGCTCCGCTCGTCCCGCTGGCCCCGCGCGCCGCCGCAGCTGCTGCCTCCGCTGGCCCCGCGCGCCGCCAGCCGCTAGCCTGCTAGCCCCGCGCTCTGGCCCCGCGCGGCGCTAGCCGCTCCGGCGCTCTGTTCCGCTTCTAGTTGCCGGCATATGCCAGTCGTTAGCTGCCTCAGATGCGTTTGAGGAGAGAGGAGGCAATTTTGCTACGGATAATGCCTATTGTGTTGAAGGCCTATTTCTCATTCGTTTATGCATTTTGCCTTGGCCTCCCCTGATGCATAACGTTGTTGGTTGACTCAGTCTGACCAGGGGACAGATCAACAAAGTGTAGCTAAGACGCTGTTGTATTTTCACATTGACGTAACTTCTGTTCCATCTTTTGTGACCTACATAATTTATTCGATGCAGTTGATTGCGGGGATATCTAATCTGTGCGCGAGGAGATGAGTTCGCAAGCCAGACGGTAGAAGTTTCCGTTTCGGGAAAGTTTTCACATCCGGAAATTTTCATTTTAGAAAAGTTTTTCCTAAAAATTTTATAATAAACTTTTGTTCTAAAATTTTTGCAGCAAAACTTTGGAAAGAAGAATCGACTTTTGGAGAAAAGTTTTGCAACGGGCCTAGGAAAGTTTTGGAGGAAAAAGAAAAGATTTGGAACAAAGTTTTACATCTGTTGGTTTGGGACTTGTCCAAGTTATGCACTCATGTAGAAAAGAGAATTCGCTAGCGCTTATGTATGATAGATTATTTTTACTATTTGCACGCATAATCCCTATTTAGTCTTGACAGGTCCTACCCATCAAGCCAGGTAGGTTTTCCGTCCAAAAGTTTTTCGGTCCTTACATTAATAATAATCAAAAGATTAATTGTAGTATTTTTTACGAAATGCAATTTTGGGATATGAACCATAATCCAATTGTAATAATAATAATAAATATATTATTAATATCAAAGATTAATTAGATTATTATTTTTTATTTATACTGTGACAGAAATAATAATTACTTAGTATAAATTTATCGCTTTGACAATTTTATCCTCGATATGATAAAACACTAGCCAGTGGGTTGTGTGTATTTTTTATACCAGATCTACATCGTAGGATCAATTACTTCCAGTAGTTTTGGAAAACTACTACTAGCTACGTAGTAGTAGTGTTTTGGACCAAAAGCTCCTTCCCTCGCTACTCGTATCAAAGTAGTGATGCTTTTCTTTATTTCGAAAAAAAAAAGTAGTTATGTTTTCTTGAATGGACGTGGTTTTGATGCTACCGATTCAAGAAGATACTCCTCCTTGATTCTTGTCATACGCCCTTGTCTGTTTCTGTTAACGGCCACCTCTCGCGTTCTATTGTACTGTTGGAGTTAATGGGAGCTGGTCGCCTGGTCGTTTCTTTGGAAGCATCAGAACATTCGAAATTTCCAACAAAAAGGTTTTCCCGGCAATGGAAACCGGTAGGTTCTCTTCCCTGCTTCGAACTGGGTTCTGACTTCTGTACAATGGAAATCGAGGTCGCCTGGTCACTCATTTCGTTTCCGGAATTATTACCACGAAGACATTCATTAGCCCTAGCAGGTTCGAAAACTCGGTCCATGGGCGGTGCACGTAGCTATACCCCGACATCTCAAGAAAAGATATACCCCTGCATCCATGATTACTGCTAGGGGCGTTTGTTTCCTTATACAGTAGTATTTTAAATTGTAGGTCGTGTGAATCTTGTAGAAAAACATGGTATCTTGTACTATGCAATCTTCATAGTTGCATGGATGGGCTTACATATCTTAAGGTTACGTGAAAGCCCAAGTAGCAGGACCGGGCTGACTCCTTTCAGCCTAGAATCAGCTCTCACAACTCGAGGGTTGCAGCAAGAAGAGTTCCTTTGTCGTCTTCGCCACCTGATGCTGCTGTGTCCCCTGATTCCGGAATATACTCCCCTTGTCCGGGAGCTCTACAGCTTATTGCCCAACCTACTCCTCGGCTTGTCCTGACCAGAGTGTTTGTTTCTGCCGGTGTCGTCTATCGTGAACATTAGCAATGTCCCTGCTCTCCTGGAGCTCAACCATCATCTAAGCTGCAACTTGCAACCGAACCAATGAAGACTCGTGGTTAACCTCATCCATCAATGTATCAAATAAGAAAAATAATATTCTAATTTGAGCTGTTATTGCGTTCGATAATTTGAAGATGTCCTAATGAGCTAGTCTTTGATAATTGATGATATTCATCATTTATGTAGGTTACGTTCAGGTAGATATATTTTGATCACCCTTGCACCGTTACGATGAGACAAATGAGTAATCCTTCCGACCGATGAAAACATTATTGACCTCATATTTGTCCCGCATAATTTATTTTATCGATGTTCCCTTGTGTACTTGGTTGTGCCTGAGTTTTTGTAATAATGTAAACATTGCGTGTGGATATATAAGCCATGAAGTTTCTTTCATTTGATAAAAAGGAAAAAAATAGATAGGCATGGAAGATGGAGAGAAGAAAAGGAAGAAAGCCGAAGAACAGATATGCCCTTTAGACATTAATTAATAGCATGTCAGCAACCACCAAATTGGCATATTCCAGAAGTACTACAGTTCACATAAACTTGAAAATTGAAATTATACGAAGATGTAAGCCGCCTTAAAGAAAATTCAGAATCACTACGGGTTTCCACACACAACGTTTCAGGAATGATTCTTTTGTCACAAAGTTGCTCCAGATTTCAGTAATACCGCAGCCTAATTGACTGATGTTCCTGGCAAATGAGTTTTCAGTATTGAATTGCTTTGCCACACAGCAAATTTGAAGCATTTTTGGACAAAAATGCATCGACTGACTACCATTAGTTGAATCATCTTCCTCCACACTGCATTTGACTGTTTGGATACTACAAGTGTAGTCGAAGATCAGTTTCCGGCATGATTCCAGAGGAAAGAAGCGCTACCCTATCCGAAAAATGGAAATGAACAATGAGTTGCTAGCTTTGCGATGCAGTAAATTTGAAGCATTTTTCGACAAAAAATGCATAGACTGACTACAGCGGGTTGAATCCTCTCTGCAACCGCACACGCACATACATCTGACACTTGTTTCTCCCACAACAATTGCCAACATCAAGAACGACACACGACGTAAGTCGGGCTTGGCTAGTGGCAGAGCGGCGAGAGATCCCAGAGCGAGTCGCAGGCGGACGCGTCGAACACCCGGTCGAAGTACTCCTGCAGGCCGTTCATGGCGTACAGCGACGCCGAGATGCGCCGCTCCACCTTGATCCGCTCGAACTCTGCCATCTCCCCCTGCGCCGCGGCGGGCCCTGGCTCCTCCAACGCTGGCGGCGCGGCCGGGATGGCGCTATCGACGGAAGCGGGGAAGCCGTCCAGCGCGGGGAACTGGCCGAACGCCGAGTCCAACATCCAAGAATCGAATTCCTCGGCGGTCAAAGGGGCGAGTTCCGGCCGGTACACCTCGCCGGCGTCCATCGCGCCGCCGGCGTGCTTCATGGCGTCGTCGCAGCTCAGACTGCTGCTGCTGCTTGAGCCACCACCACAAGCACTATTACTATCACTGCTATTGCTGGTGGTGGTTGCAGCCGGAGAGCTCGAAGCTTTGTGCTTCGAGGCCGCCGCGGCGGACTTGGTCTGCTTCTTGACCTTCTTGTGGTGGAGGAGGCCGCGGATGCGGACGGCGAGCGGGCAGTCCGGGGAGATGCGCGGCGCGAAATTGGTGCGCGTGTCGGCGCCGCGGAGGAGGCGCGCCGCCTCGTCGTAGGCCTTGGCCGCGGCCTCGGCGGTCTCGAAGGTGCCGAGCCACATGCGGATCTTCTGCGTGGTGTCCTTGATCTCGGCGACCCACCGCCCCGACGGCCGCTGCCGGACGCCGACGAACTTGCTGTGGTTGTTGCTGCCCTTCTTCCGGCCCCGCGGCTTGCCGGGCTTGGCCTGCGCGGCGGCGGCCTGCTGCTGGTAGTAGTAGTAGAAGTAGTCCTCGGCCTGGAACGACACTGCTGGGGTCTGCACCTGGAAGTGGAGCTCCATGTGAGCTTTTCTTGGCTTGTGTGCTGTTGGTAGTTGGTTTGGTTGCAGAGAGCGAGCAGGAAAGGGGAAGACAGATGTCGAGTGTTTGTTCTGCTTGGTGGTGAAGCTCGGGCAAAGGGGACAATTTATAGGGGATTAGGGCAAGCACATTGCAAAAGCCATCATTTGGCAACTGCTCCGGCCCTGTCGGGTTTCTTTCAGTTTCAGGGGCTGGTCAAATCCGGGTCTACCTAAGACATGTCATGAATGTTTGTCAGTAATATGTGTTCATGGAAATGGATGGGGATAAAGCATCTTGTTCGGATTTTTTTCCTTGTCTTTTCAGTTTGTATTGCGGTCCTTTGCCTTATGTATTGTCAGCGAGCGTTGAAGCGATCGAGCAATAAACTGATTCGGATATGTCAGGTTGTAGTGCATCACCACTTCTCAATTACTTGACCCTTCTTTATTTTTCTGTGATTCTTATTTAGACAAAAGAATCATTATCTTTACTGAGTTTGACGAATCAGTTACTGTAAAATATGAAAGATAATCATTTTAGTTTGTGTCATGATATTGAAATTTGTATTTTCAATGTGTGTTGAACTTACATGCCTGCAGGCAGCACAGACTAGAGTCTAGCAAGGACATGCCAAGCACCAAGTAAGCAGGAGTCAAGGGGTCCCTCTACTTCTCCTAATGAAATCCTTACTAGGTCTTCACCAGCATGCATTAGCTTAAAACTTTTAGGGCACTGATTTGGACTAGTTCTTTCCCAGTGTACTCAGTTATCGCTAGTCAAACCACTAACAGAAGACCAGGTCTGAATTGCACCATAATCCGCCACATGGCACGATTTGAGGGAATTGCGATCGATGAGCAATTACGCTACAAAGTAGAAACGGCTAAACATCAACTTTTCATCAACCCTGCCCACTTGGATTTGTTTATATTGCTTCGAGACAAATACTGCCATCAGCTAAGTCGTTCTCCATCTCTGGATGATGTACATGTCTTTTGCTATTTCAAATTTGGGCGCCCTTGAGATTTTGATATCATATTTTATATGAGCATATGTGAATATCATCCATCCATGGCAGCCGTCCTGAACTTGTTTTTAGTATAGTTATTTGCATGTGACCGCTGGTGCTCTTTTAGTCATCACATATAGCATTGTTAAAGTGACATCGACATGAGTCTTGAAATCCAACTTGGATTCAGGTGCGCACCATTGTAGAAGTTTCAATTAGGACCTAATGGTGTGTGTGTGTGTGTGTGTGTGTGTGTTAGGCTAAATTGCATAAATCACCCCTTATGTGACTTGAAGTTGGAGATTCCCACCCATAAATCTTTTTGTTACAAATCCTCACCATTCCATAGTACTTTATTACAAAAACACCCTAGTTAGCACATTTTTATTGATTCAATATAAATCCAAAAAAGACAAATGTAATTAAATTTGGCATTGTTATTAAAGTATTTGAATTTGAACTATCCTTATTCAATATATTTTTATGAAAAATATATCTAAATCTAAAATTCTATGAACACGTTTGAACTCTAATTGATACTTTTTTGTGCATATTCTTTAAAGAAAGATATAACAATTGTACTCCTAAAGTTTTGTAAGATTGACACAAACACCATATTCTTCTCCAAATGAATGAAATGAATTGAATCAATTAAAACATGTGTGAATTGGGGTAGCTTTTACTACAGAAATTAGCAGGTAGGTAGTTATTTGCAACAAAAAATACCAGCGGTACCTACAAAAAAGAGAAAAAAGAGATTATAAAAAAAGCCGATGAACTTGACAAAAAAGCTGAAACGCACCCACTCTCACCCCAAGAAATGGATCTTAAGCAATGTCTCAAACAACGCCTAGTCCAATTACTAAGGGAGGAAGAAATTAAATGGTACCAAAGAGCCGAAACAACTAAGTTGTTGCAAGGCGATTGCAATACCAAATATTTCCAGCTGGTTGCTAATGGGAAACATAGAAGAACAAGGATATTCCAGCTCGAACAAGAGGAAGGGATCATAGAAGGAGATGAAAATCTAAAGCGTTATATCACAAATTATTATAAAGGTCTCTTCGGAGCATCCGACCGGAATAATTTTACACTTGTCGAGTCACTTAGAGATGACATCCCACAAGTGTCCCAAATGGAAAATGAACTTCTCACTTCGACCTTTATAGAGGATGAGGTGAAGAAGGCAATATTCCAAATGGAACACAACAAGGCGCCGGGACCGGATGGTTTTCCGGCGGAGTTCTATCAAGCGTTTTGGGAAACCATCAAGGGCGATTTATTGCCACTCTTTGAGGAGTTCCACAAAGGTCATCTTCCTTTGTATAGCCTCAATTTTGGCGTTATCACCTTACTCCCTAAACAAGCGAGAGGCTAGGCAAATACAACAATTCCGACCTATGTGTTTACTTAACGTAAGCTTCAAAATCTTTACTAAGGTAATGACTAATCGAATTGCCCTAGTGGCTCGAGAAAGTCATTAAACCTTCACAAACAGCCTTCATGTCAGGCCGTAATATTATGGAAGGAGTAGTCATTTTGCACGAAACTATCCATGAAATGCATACTAAAAAACTAGATGGTGTTGTCCTTAAGCTAGATTTTGAGAAAGCATACGACAAGGTCAATTGGACTTTCCTCCAACAATCGTTGCGGATGAAAGGATTTTCACCTATGTGGTGCAAATGGATTGACCAGATCGTTAAGGGTGGGAGTGTAGCTATCAAAGTGAATGACGATATTGGCCACTACTTCCAAACTAAAAAAGGGTTGAGACAAGGCGATCCGCCCTCACCACTACTTTTTAGTATAGTCACGGACATGCTGGCCATTCTAATCGAGAGAGCAAAGAACAATGGTGATTTCACGGGAGTGGTACCCCACTTGGTGGATGGAGGTCTCTCCATCCTCCAATACGCCGATGACACGATTCTATTTATGGAACATGACATTGAGAGCGTCAAAAATCTTAAACTAGTGTTAAGTACTTTTGAACAGCTCTCGAGTCTTAAAATCAACTTCCATAAAAGTGAATTATATTGCTATGGAGCTGCAAAGAATTTCGAGCAAGAATATGCATGTCTCTTTGGCTGCAACACGGGATCCTCCCCTTTTAAATACCTTGGAATCCCTATGCATCATAGAAAACTCTCCAATAGCGATTGGAAGATAATCGAAGAGAAATTTGAGAAGAAACTCAGCAGTTGGAAAGGAAATTGCTTTCGGTGGGCGGACGACTAGTTCTAATAAATTCCGTTCTCACAAGCCTCGCAATGTACATGCTGTCTTTTTTTGAGGTGCCTAAAGGGGTACTGGAAAAATTAGATTATTACCGCTCAAGGTTTTATTGGCAGTGTGATGAACACAAGAAAAAATACAGACTCACTAAGTGGAGCATCTTGTGTAGGCCAAAGGATTGCGGGGGTCTAGGCATTAAAAATTTAGAAATTCAAAACAAATGCTTGCTCGAGTAAATGGTTGTTCAAACTAATAAATGAGGAAGGAGTTTGGCAAAACCTCCTAAGGAGGAAATATTTGGCAAACAAGTCTCTAACCCAAGTTACAAAACAACCGGGGACTCTCACTTTTGGTCGGGACTTATGAAAGTGAGAGATCAGTTTCTACAATGCGGCCACTTTAAAGTTCATAATGGAACCGAAACCAGATTTTGGGAGGACAAGTGGATTGGAGAACGTCCATTAATGCAACAATATCCGACCCTTTATAATTTAGTGAGAAGAAAATCTGCAACGGTGGCAGAAGTGCTAAGCACTACTCCATTGAATATATCTTTCCGAAGGGCCCTAATGGGGCCCCATCTAGAGGCATGGTATAATCTAGTCGCAAAAGTTGTAACAACTAACCTAACTAGTATGAATGATGTATTCGTTTGGGATCTACATAAGAACGGTGTTTTCTCAACACAGTCTATGTATTTGGCTATCATTACAAATGATATTGTCCCACGAAAATGCCCAATTTGGAAACTCAAAGTACCACTCAAGATTAAAATCTTTTTGTGGTACATGAAAAATGGAGTTACTCTCACTAAAGATAACTTGGCCAAAAGGAATTGGAAAGGTGACCTTAGTTGCTGCTCATGTAGCTCACTAGAAACCATACAACACCTTTTCATAGATTGTCCCTTTGCCCGGTTTATTTGGAACATCATTTTTATCACCTTTGGAATTCAACCTTCATCGAGCATTTCACACATGTTTGGTCCTTGGTTAAATGGCCTTCGGCCTGGGCTTAGAAATCAAGTTTGTGTTGGGCTTACTGCTATTTGTTGGGCATTATGGTTGAATAGAAATGACATGGTGTTCAATCGGTCTAAATCTAATAATTTTATGCAGGTAATCTTTAGGGCCACATATTGGACGCGCCGGTGGGCGTTGCTATCTAAAGGCGATGAAGCAAGGGAGAACCTGAAGCAGGCATGCCGCCACTTGGAAACTACAGTCATGCAAGTGTTTGCCAAATTCGGGTGGAAACTCTCAAATAGAATTGAGAACTAGTTATCTTGTTAGGTTTAAAACCTACGACTTTATTTATTTTCTGCTCATCATCGAGCCATTCGTGAGTCTAAGAACTCACCCATTGTATCGAACAGCTGTGTACGCTATCCATGATAGTGTAGAGGCTGGAACATTTGATCCGTTATCTAAAAAAGGTAGGCACTGTGGCAGGCAGCTAATAACAAGTGCAGGCATTGTCGCATCTTGCTATGCACACATGTCACCCTTTTCTAATAAAATTTTATCGATATCAAGGAATAAAAATTATGCATATTTATTTATTATAAAAAATATTCATTTAGACTTAGTAGATCCATATAGGTTAGACAGAATTAGTGATCCTTTCAGCAAAGAAATAATTTGAATACATGTGTATCATCTCTATGTTACCACATAGTAATCAGGCTTACAAGTCCTGTCAACCACTCTTCAAAAGTAGGTAAAATACTATAGCTAATACTGCAACTACCCAAACACGTCACAAGCTTGTGGTTTCTCCAAAAGCCTTAGAAAACTCTAGTTTTTAAATACCATACTCCCTCTATCCCTAAATGTAGGGCGTTTTGGAGTTTGAATTGCATTTTGTAGATAAGACAAACTCTGAAGTTGGTGGGAAAGTTAATGGATGGTTGGATGAATGTAAAAATGAAGGGTATAGTAGTCTTTTAACACGTTGACTAATTTCATATTTGAATGCTAGAAAGCCCTATATTTAGGGACGGAGGGAGTAGTATTTTGTGGATGAGGTTTTCTAAACTGTAGTTTTAGAATACCACAAGTTTTATGAAAATCTGATAAACAAACAGGGCCTAAGTGACTTATGGAGTTGTTTATGTGATCATTATTTTTTATAAACTTCAAATCGATAATTTTGCAGTGCAGCAGAGACAATATTTTGAACATCAAGGCTTTGATTTCACATTAGAACTTAAAGGCAAGTGTACTCTAGCATCATTGCTTACCTTTGAAACGATAATCATTATTTAATAACAGATTAAAACTAATGCCAGCTTAGCAGATAACTTGAAATAAAATAGGCGGCACTGCTAGTTTAATGAAACAAACAAGTCATTTCTTTTTCGACCAAAAAAGTACAGAAGGGTTTAAGAAATTTGCTGGTCGTCATGCATCGGCAATTTTCTTCATCGACGCTGAGAAAAAGTCAATCGTTGTGAAGCAGCATCATGGATCCCTCAACTTCCAAGGCACGGCAATCATCAACTATCAAAAAGGTGAACTTTGTCAAATTGTAGCTTGTCATTTTGCCGTATTTTATGTTTAGCATATTGATTGGGCATTGGGCTCGAGCATCCATATTGTGTTATATACTAATTTACAGGTCAGCAAGACTCCAAGGCGCTCTTGCTTGTAGCATTTTGTTTTATACCACGGGGTAGATGCCGTCTCTGTCGCTGTCTAAGTGCATTTCTTTGTCGAGCTTGGTGGCCTACTTGCACGAACAAGACAAAAGACCACTTTTGGGGCAGCAGCAGGGTCAAGAAGGTGGCATCTCGGCACCGGTTCGTTTCAGATTGTCCTGTGTGCGCAGCCGCCATGAGCGCGGAAAAGGTCGAGATATTCCAGTCGTGTTTCAGGAGGTAACCCTCTCATGACCAATTCAGTCAGTGACGTCAAAACTTTTTGCAGCAAAGGCTACCCGAAAGGACCCTTTTGCATTGTTTTTGTTGGTTCCTTTTCATGTGACGCCCGCATCTGCAATTTCGTCGAGGAAAACTCAAAACAAGGACTATGTGAAGCTACGACGTAAACAAACAAAGCTGCATCTAAAGGTTGTAAGCAGGTATATCCAATCGCTAGAACAACTTTGCTTGGTTGAGACAGGTATAGCTTCCCAGCTGTCGCGAATCTTCAGTTCGATCAGACTTGATACCAGCCGGATGTGTACAAGGTAAACAAAATAAAGCAAACATTCTGCAGCGCGCTGGAACAACTGCGCTCGGTTGATGCAAGTATAGCTTCCCAGTTGTAGCGAATCTCCAGTTCGACCAGACCTTAACAGCCGTATGAATCCTTCGGGTCAGGGAAAGTATAGCTCCCAGTTGTTTCAGCTTTCGATAGTTCAAAAGTATGATCGTGGATTTTTAGTTAAAAATTTATGTTTTAAAATTTATAATCGTGGATTCCTTCATGTGTTAGAATCTGCATATGCTGAAATAGAAATTCCTTCGTGTCAACGCAAAACAACTGCATGTCCACTCACTGTCGGTTCTAACAAACACTGGTTGATTCTAGCTTACATATTAACCTGGCAAACATAGAAACATGGCTGTATTCTCATCTCAAATACACATGCAAAAAGCATCTAAAGACTCACAAAAAAGGTTACGGGATGGAGTAAAGCAAAAAGGGAAATCATCACCCAAAATATACTGATCTCATTACCAAAACTGATGCAGATTTATGTTTGACCGACAACAAACTTTTCCCTTACACCTCTGTTGCAGCACGTCTCAAAATCATATTTGAATACATGATAATATACACTCTACATCAAAACCACTTGAGATGGCAAGCCTCCAGCTCCTTCAAGCGAGCAATGCATTCACAAATTAACCCACCCACAAAAAGATTCAACACAAAGAATTGGTTGACAGCAACAATGATGAAATATCAAAAAGAAAAATTGCAAGCCCAGACCTTGCGACACAAAAACAACTATGTCGATAGGATGGACTGTAGCAGAACCTGTTGCTGTGGTTGCAAATTGGAAAATGTTGAGGCCAGAAAATCAGGAGGTAAAGTCTGCTGTAAACGCCTCAAAACGTTGATCATCCTGTTGCGGGTTTCATCAGAAGCAAGTTCTGGTTGATTGCCCAAAACCTATAAACCATATACACAATAGACAAACATATTCAGGATTTCATTCGTAATATCTGGCAGAATTAGATGAATGCTTGACGAAAGTATTTATGCATACTCAGTAAAGCCAGAAAACCATGTATCACGACAACAAATAGTGTGGAAACAAATCAAAATAGGTTTCCATCAAAACTATCACCACAAGAAAGGGTAATCATCAGAAATTACCTCAAGGAAAATTGAAATAATTTTGGGAAGGTATTGACTCTGAGGACCAAGAATGTCAGCATCCGACCTGCATTAAAAAAATTGCTATTATAAATCGCACATAAAAAATCCTTGTTGGCATGTTTCCAGTAACAAGTGTACCTTTCCACCATTGAGCAAAGCTGCTCATGAACAACTTTGGCTTCAATCTTGTCATCTTTTATAGGCAAGCAACCAAGCCACGCTGGAACAACCTGAAGCATGGGTGGACTCAGTTCCGAATGAAGCATCATGTCATCATGAATAAAGGAAATTGTCTCCTCATAACACTAATTCTGCAATCTTCAACACTATAGAATATGCTTAGATATGAACTGATACATGCTGGTGACCCACCATGTTGAAACACTACCAGAGTTTCATTTCAACAACTCAGTGCAAGACCTGAAACACCCCGGCATATTCTCATACACTCTGGTGAAGGAGCAAGAGGTTCCCATTTTCAGGTTTAGGGTTCTAGGGTTCCTGAACACTGCTATGTGCCATACTGATCTATCTACGTGTTCTACTCCAGCCACTTTTCTAAACACCAAATATTTGTCTTAATACCACAAACTGAAATCTGTATTTACCTGGGTCACATCAATGCTATCCCGGTGAAATTGACATATTTTCCCAAGTGCTGAAACAGCATTGTCATATGCCATAATATTGTCAGGATGTCGTGCCTCAGGATGTCTGATAACATTGTTCAATTTTGACAGGGCCTCTGTATTATGGGGCATCAAATTGTATAATTAGTTTCGAAATAAGGGAACATAATTGAATATTCTTATCCTTCAAAAGATCTTAGAATATACCTCCAACTAGAGGACGGAAAACATGACCACCAAATTCCGCACATACACCAACACCATACACAGCAGCCTATAATAATAATAATAATAATAATGATGCAGCAATATATAAAAACTTGGACCAACAGGAGAATAGAAGGGAACTTTTCATTATATATACATAGCTGGGATGAATTAGCAGGACAAAAACAGACCTGCCGAACATCTGAATTTTCATCATTAGATGCCTCCAACAGGAACGGAAGGTATGTATCATAATACTTCAGAGCTGATTCGCGGCATTGCTCTGCAACATCATCGAAAATACAGATAGCAATCCTTCTCTCCTCAGCTGTTTTATCCTTCCCCTGTAAATCAACGATATAGTGTGCACCAATGAGTTGAAATCAAATCAGAAACCCTAAACTTCATGAAACATTGAACAACTATAATATGAAAGCTTTTAGGATGTCGCCAACTAAGAAACAAAAGGTAATAGAAACACTCATCCTGAAGCACTTGCAAGAGATGAATTATAGTGTGCACCAATGAGTTGAAATCAAATCAGAAACCCTAAACTTCATGAAACATTGAACAACTATAATATGAAAGCTTTTAGGATGTCGCCAACTAAGAAACAAAAGGTAATAGAAACACTCATCCTGAAGCACTTGCAAGAGATGAATTATAGGAGGAAGAGAGTTTTTAATTTTAAGTGATCAAGTCAGCGAACCTATAACGTTTTCAGATTCCACAAATAAGACATGAAGAATTAATGAAAGCTAGGCAGGAATAAACATATTGACATAAAATTTTGCAGTGAATAGAAAATCAACTCTACAGTCTATGCATATGTTCAGGGTTCAGTTGCCTTACCAGCATAGGTGTGATGTACACTGACAGCTCATCAAAGAACGGCAAGAAAGAAGCTTTAAAGGTTTTTATCAAAGTTCCAAGGCACTCGCCAACCTTAAAGTATAACATAAAGAATATCAAGTCAAAATAACAGGTAAATTGTTCAGAATAACTTGCAGAATGTACAGATAAACAAACCTGATCAAATACTTCCTCCTCCTGTTCATTCTCTTCTTTAAGAAGTTCTCCTTCATCAGCATCAAAATCTTCAGCTTTGGTTCTCTCTGTACGATCCCTCCTCCTGGTTGCACTGGCTATAATGACATTCTTAATCTCATCTGAAATAGCTCGTACTTGGTTTTCATCAAGAAGACGGCCAGAAAGCTGCTCGATGACAGTGACATTAATGAGGGATTCAACAAGACAGAATCACTAACAGTTTCAGTTAGTTACAAACCAGTACAAGGAGACCAATAGAACAGTAAGACATATCCCGTGCAAAGAACAAAGCTAAATAATTGACCCATTCACATTTTTATACAGCCCATTTAGACTGAGTAGAATATTTAAAACTAGATTTGGAGCATCCAAGTCCTTGAAGCTTGTTGACTTTACAAAATGATGAAGTACTGAAGCATAATGACATGAATCTTAAAACATGAGCGCTTTATAAAAAGAAGAAGCAACAGAGGAGTAGGTTACTTAAGAGGCAACTGCTACAGTGCACCTTCACTTATTGACTATGAACCATTAATTTGTAAAAGAATTCAAGTGGCCTCAATGGGTAACTGAGGAAATGCTGATGGCTACTGATAGGTGCATTTTCATGGACTATTTTGGTTTCAAGTGATTTTTTTTCTCTGTCAAAATAATACTGGTAGTTTGTTAGTGGAAATTGATAGCTAACAAATACAACAAAGAAGTCAAATAATTTAACAAAGAAGTCAAATAATTTTAGCTAACATTAGCATGAAATACAACAATTCATCAGCATTGGCAGGAGTTTGTTGCATACAACTTGCAAATAAGGTCACTCATCCAGACTCCGAAACATCCTAAAATGTGACTAGACCATATAACCCCATAACTTCTTAGCAATAGTATACACTTTCCCGGACTGTTTACGATTCTGATTCGTTCCAGTAGTAATATTGGCTAGTAATTGCAACAGTTCTGCTAATTGGATCTTGGGACCTTATAGACCATCATCCGAAATCCTGCATAAACATGGACCAACAATTTGGGCCTATACAGCTCAACTAGCTAAATGACGAGATTGTACTCCAACTTTGCACTGGTTTTTACCAGAAACAGCAATAGATGTTTCTACCAGACAGAAATGTTTTTGTTACGATGTACGAGTAAAAAAGACTTGGCAGTGTTTCACTTTACAATTTTTGGAAAGAAATTTGCACCCATTCACATACAAATACTCAAAATATTAAGCAAACATGAAAAAAATCCACTATGGCACAATACACTTCGGTAAATTATTCAACGGGTAGGTACATATGATACAGCATTGATGTCCAAATGTGAAAGCCTTAATAAGTGAACAAAACTATCAAACATATGTGATTATAAGAGAAGGAACTAACCTGCATACACTCATTTAATGAGTCCAGCATGGATGAGCACATTTCTGTTTCTGGCTCCTGTACAGTGGATGCAAGAACTACAGCCATTAACACATGTAAAGAATAATAATATAATCAAACTACAAAGAAGCTTCCCACAGACCTTGTGCAGTGCTTCAACAAGAGCAGGAATTATGTAGTCAGACAACTGTTTAACATAAGACTCATCACGTCCTTGAGACTGCCCCTTCTCAACAGCCAATTTTGCCGAGCGTAGAAGTTCCGGCATTGCTGCATAAATGTATAAAATTGTAAAAGGGGACATCATAACAGTAAAATTTAAGCATAACGTCAAAATACCTGCAACAGCAGCCCTCCTAACTTCTTCATGAAAGTAAAACTTAAGAAGAGGAACCAGTGTGGGAGCAACCTACATGTAAATTCGTAATCAGTTATGATGACAGGAGCAATCCAGAAGTTACTAAGAAACTGGATGAGTTTAGTAATAATGAACCTGATCAATCCATGGGAAGAAGCCCTCCTTGAGCTCATCAGCATAGCAGCACAGCATGTTGCAAGCTGTTGCCTTTTCTTCTAGCACACTAGTTCTAATTCCTATTCTTTTGTCACCAAGTGTAATTGTTTCAATGCTGTAAACAAATGCAGAAATTTAGGGGCGGTATCACAAAACTAATGTCACGGTTATGTAGTCAGACAAAACTAGTATGAGCAGATAAAGTACAAGAAAGGCTTAAAAGTGTCACAAATAAATTAAAAATAACTCCTTATTTGCAATAGCACGCCATGGCTTTCAGGATAACACTGATAAAAAGCAATATGATTATACACACCTATCATCGTCCGAATCTATTTCATCGTCTGATTCAGCTGACGTAATTGTCACATCAGGCTTGAGCTGAGCAGACTGAAGCAATGGTGGCATAACGACACTCATATAAGGAAGGAAGTCCTGCCCAAGACATTTGCATAGCCTGGCCCACGCCTATCACATGTGGAAACGATTAGACTAGTTGAAGGTGTCATTAAAATTAATTTATACTGCTTTGAAGTGTACCTGCAACATGTAGCTGGTTATCGGATCATCAGTTTCCATTGGAGTTCCTTGCAAAGCCATAAGTACTTCCATAACCTAGCAATGGTCAGATGGATTAGCACAATGACATAGTCCAAATAAAAAAATACTACAGGCAACCACAAATATGGCAAGAGTGAGAAGAATACTAACTAAAAATTTATTTAATCTCAATAGATCTATACACATTTTCTTGAATTGATACATCAACAAGAAAAGAGGCCAACAGAAAAATTGAGCCATTATGCAAACACATACAAGGAGATACTAACCTGCCTTGCGTCTTCACGGAACTTGTCCTTGCCCACAGCCATTCCCACCAGACTTATGCACTCCATGGACTTGGCTCGGAGCATCCTATTAGATTTGTCGGTTGCATTCATCAAAATGGCTTTGAGGTATGGCATAACAGCGTCATAATATTTCTGGAAGTGCTCCTGTAAACAAACCATTACAGTTGTCAAAATTCTGAACATTATTACTACCATAAGTTTGAAAGCATTAAAAGGAAACACTGCAATACATTGGCCATTATATAACATAAAAAATATATTATCTCTCAGTGAATAGTTACCTGTGATGAATCTGCTACTGATGCCAAAGCTGTCAATGCCCCCTCTTGCACCATTTGCTTGCCATTCTAGAATACAAATGAGAGATCAAGATGTTTGCTAACATACTATTAAAAAATGCTAGAAGCAAGCTGAATATAATCCATTCAAGTAAATGCACACCTGAAGAAGAACAAGTAATTTGCCAACAATTCCATCCAGGTATGGCGTCAAAATTTCAGGTGTGCAGTTCTCACTGAAATTCAAGATAGCTGACGCAGCATGTGCCTGCCACATTAGCAATATATAAGTCATTAACTTCCTAGAAAACAAAAGGTGTATTAAACCTCTGATTCAAACTACCAAGCATGAAGAATTGCATATATGTAATATCTCAATGAATCCAACAATTACTAGCATACAATTCAGGAGTGTATTACTGAAAAAATCAACAGACCAAATTTACTTATCAGCTACAGAAAAGCAGTTTACATTAACTCAAATTTTACTATAATGGTTACATACTGATGAAATGGTGACTCAAGTAGCCTGCTTGGGTATTATTAAGTTACTCTTTTATTGAAAATGTAGATGAGCTTGATCATCAAATAAAAACACGAAATATCCTAGATCCACACCTAGTTATCAACCAATGCAACATTGATTCCAAAATAACTGCACGCAGAAGAGTATGACATGATATGACAAACTTACTTGAACACGTGGATTCTTAAAATCATCCATAGCATTGGCCAACGCAGGCAAAACCTTCTGATGGTAATGAACTTGCAAGTCCGGACCCAAATCTGTAGAAAGCTGACCGATGGCATTGATTGCAGCCCAGCGCACACGGGCATGAGGATGCTGGAATCCATTCAATATCATGGAGACAACTTGCTCCAGATTTTTAAGCATAACCTGCAGCAGCAAAAAGAGCAACCAATGAGGATATGCCCAATCTCAGCCTATTCCACCATATCAAACGAAAGAACAAACAACACTTCACGGTTTAACGGCAGGCAACAAGACTTGTGCATGTAGCAACCAAGTATTATCCATATCTCTGTACATGATGAGGCATTTCACAAGCAAAAGTAAATTATCTTAGCATGCTTACCTTTGCGCATCCTTCTGCAATCTGCGCCAGTGTGATGAGTGCGGCATGGTGCTTCTGCCACTCAGGAGCAGAAAGGTATTGTGGAAGGAGCTCAGATGCAATGGGTACAATCGCATTTCCGCCAATGGCAATAGCAAGTCGGTCAAGGCACTCCTGAGCCACACCATAGTTGTTCCCTTCACCTGCATCCTCATCTTCAGTTTCAGCAGTGTGCCAAGCAGGGTCATCCTCAACATCAAGCAGCATCTGCATGAGCACCGCAAACAGCCTTCCAACAAACTGTGGGAGCCGTCGCATCATTCCGGGTGCACGCTCGCGTGCCTCAGCAAGAGTAATCACAAACTCCACTGCCAGGTGCCTTGTCCCATCTTCCAGCTGTGAGGCTTCAGCTACTTGCAGCATTGCCCCTACCACATCAGCAATCTGCCGCCGAAGGAACCTTGGTTCTGCACCGGCCAGTTCGACAAGGAGCTCCAGTGCCTCCTGCGCAGAGGCCTCCTGGCCGGAATTGAGGCAATCCGTGAGCGCCCTCATCATGGCAGGCAGCAGGTCCTGCATCTTATCACGGTCCGAGTTGGTGGGCAAGCACTGGACAAGGTTGACCGCGGCACTGAGGGCCGCAATCCGCACATCGGGGGACGACGGGTGCGCCAGGGCGGAGGCGAGCAGGTTGTGGATTGTCATGAGATGGTCGAGGAGCGACTCGGCGATGTAATCCGCCAGCCTGGCGAAGATGAGCAGGGCCGACTCCTGCAGATTGGGGGTCTCGGGGCCCGAGGCGGCGCGGAAGAGGAACGGGAGCAGGTCCGGCCAGGCGTTCTCCGGGAGCAGCGTGGCGGCGAGCTCGGAGATGGCGTCGCAGACCTTCTTGGCGATGGCCTTGGGCGGGTCGGGCTGCAGCGCGGCGATGAGGTTGGCCCTGAGCGCGGCCTGGCCGGCCGGGGAGAGCTGCGGCCAGAGCGGCGCGGGCGGGGCCGCCGCGCCGGTGTTGGAGGAGTCGGAGGCGGGCGGCGGGGAGAGGACCTTGCGGAGGAGCACCCCGGCCATGGCGCGGAGCTCGGCGGGCGTGTTGGGCGCGGCGAGCGACGAGGCGAGGCGCAGCGCGAGGGGCTCCGGGTGCGAGGCCCGGAGGCGGTGGAAGGCGGCCTCGGCGGCGGCCCGGTCGTCGTTGGAGGACGACATAAGAGTCGAGAGCAGCGAATCGAAGGCCGCCGGGTCGCCCCCAGCAGCGCGACGGCCGCGGCCTGGTCGTCGGCGGTCGCCATCGGATCCGGAGGCGGCGGCGGCTAGGGTTTCGTGGGGGGCGTGGTGCCTATGGCCCGGTGGCGGCGGCGGGAAGAGGAGGGAGGATGGTGGACAAGGAGAGAGGAGAGAGACTCGGGTTGGGTTTAATATTATATGGGTAGGGTTTGGGAGAGATGCGACGGGGGCTGTGCTGTGACCGTGGCAACCTGGTGCGCCGCCGCCGCGGAAGGAGAGCAGCCGAGCAGGCAGGACAGGAGCTCCCTCGCGCGCGGTCTGGGTGAACGGAACTCGAGTGCTGGTGGATTTGGTAATGTCTCGGTCTGGCTCGAGTTCGGGGTTGGGTTGGGTTGGGTTGGGTTGGTTCGCCTTCGTCCGACCGGCTCGGGCTCGCCGGTTTCGCGGGATTCCCTTGTCCCTGTCCGGCCTCCAATTATTCCCCGCAGATTTCAGTTCAGCACCACCAATTCCTGCGCTGCCCCCTCTGGCCCGTTGCCAGCGACTACACGTCCACCCTCCACGGCCGCGGCCCGGCTCGCGTCCGAACGCAACGGCTTCGTCGACGCTTCCTGCTGAGTGCACAGGAAGAGGGTTTTGGGTTTTACAGCTGTGGCGTGAGCTGGGTGGCCGGATGGAGTGACACGGATGGGTGGATGGACAGGGGATGGTGGCGATGACATCGAAGGAGAGCGAACATGATTGGGCATTCATGATGGGTACAGGCAGGCGTCCGGGTGCCATCACGCCCGCGTCATAATTGGCTTGCACGGCGGAGGGAAGCGAACAGCGGCCGCCGAACAGGCAGGGCCCGTCCTAGGTGCTGCGAGGGAATCTTGTGGACTTCAGTGAGCAAGTACACGTACGCCGTAGCCGTAGATTGCGCCGCCTACACCAACGGTGGAATACACGCCGACCGTGTGCGGTACATTATTAGTGTGTGTGTTCATTCATGTCAAATCTTGTTCGGCCTGAAAAGTGCATCGGCGGTTTCGATTCTTTTGCACTCGTGGTAAAACTGCCATGGCTTGAGAATAACGGATAGATGGCCGGCATGTAGGGACTGTTCGATTCCTGGGGTTAAAAGGGCTAAAGAGTCAAAGTTTAATATTAGCAAACGTGCGGATTAAAACGGGCTAAAGGGCTATACTTTAGCCCCAAAGTGACATTGAATTTTAGCCTCAAAACTTTAGCATGTTAAAAAAACAAATAGTCCCGTAGTAATCCAACGAGTAGCATCAGAAAACCAAAAAACGTGTCGGGTCTACCCTCTTCATCATGTGTCTATCTTGGATTTATTATATATCCTTCAATAGACCGAACAATATTTATTTTTTCACTACGTTATACTACTATTTGAGATAAAAAAATTATGTCTTACCAAAACAATTCCGATCTCAAGTTCCATTCTAAAAGTATATTCTATGTTGGAGTAAAGTGTATGATTGGTCCAACATCAATTAATAGGGCACTTTATTCATCGTGCCATTTTGTAGTATACATTTGTATTTTTTCCAATAAAATCTTCCATGTGGAAAGTTTGGCGAATATGACACTACCACAAACTAGGCCTATAGCGGCGCGAGCCAAAACTCAATAGCGACGCGAGCCAAATTCTCCGCCGCTACGAGTGCATCGCGCATTTTTAACGGCGATCCACGTTACTACCCGCCGCTATTTGGCCCGTTAGGAGTGAACCAGCCCATCAACACATTTTTTTCCACACGATATAAAAGGAAGGCAAACCCTAACTCCCTCATCCACTTCAAGTTCCCCGCCTCTCCTCCCCTCCCCGCCGGCTAGCCAAGGCGCGGCCCGCCTCTTCTCCCCTTCCCCGGCGCATGTCCGCCTCTCCTCCCCTCCCCGACGCGAGTCCCCTACCGGCCACGGCACTCGTCCATCGCCTCCCCTTCCCCGTCGGTGGCCATGGCGCGCGTCCGCCCACGGTCCGTCGTCTCCTCTCTCCCGCCGGTTGGCCACGCCCTCCTCTCCGGCGGGCCTTAGATCCGGCGAGGCGGCTCTTGGAGGGCGGTGGATCCGCCGCCGCCGCCTCCTCGGCCACGCGCGGGATCGGGTCCGGCGCGCGGGCGGTGCCCGCCCCTTCAAGCAACGCACGGAGCGGCACGTCCCCCATCGGGCGACGCACGGGGCAGCGCTTCCCCCTGCCGGCGACGCGCAAGGTGGCTCCTCGCCCCTCTTCCCGTGGCGCACGGGACGACACCTCCCCATATCCGGCGGCGCACGGGCGACCCCTCCCCGGATCTAACCAAGATGGAGGCGACGGCGGCGGCGTGCGGCGCCACCCCCGTATCCGGCCGGGATGGAGGCGGCGGACGGCATGGAGCGGGCCCACGTGAGCCCCCTTTTTGTTTTTCAATTGACCCGTAGCGGCGGGTGGTTTCGGATCCTTGGAATCCGCCGCTACGGTACTCCATTTTTAATCGCGAACGGGTAGCGGCGGGTCACTATACCCGCCGCTACGATGTATTTTGGACCGCCGCCACAATGCCTTATTGTAGTAGTGTGATGCGTAGTGTTTACGATTCTATTACACTCCTTATTGAAAGCCATCATGACAATAGGATCACAGTAGAGATCAGTTTTGCATTGCAACACAAAGTTTAGTGGATCATTATTGTAATTGAAATGTGTTGTGTTTACGATTTTGTTGCACGATTTTATATAGACATCTTCCTTAATCATTTTTTCAATCATTTAATTAGGACTCAATCTTCTTTTCTTTCTTCTTCATGAAACCCACGTCGGCCACTAGAATTCCAAAACTCAATACTTTCGTGGGCGTCGCTATCTAGAGGATTATAGGTATGCAAAGGGTTTTCTTTTTTGCATTAGCTACTTTTTCTGTTGTCCTCAATGGTGTTGGCATGGTGGTGACCAACAAAGCGCTACCACTTCGACACCGTTTAGTCCATGGGTAAAATCTAGGTACAAATTAGGGGTGCATATGCACCCCTAAATTTTGAATTTTACTTATAATTGATTTTTTTCACTAGATATGCACCATGTAATTTTATCACAAATTCCACCTACAGAGAGTATATTATGTGTTGGAATAAAGTGTATGATTGGTCCTCCAACAATTTATAGAAAACTAGTTATACATTTGATTCATGCTACCATTTTGTAGTGTGCACATGTGTTCGTTCCAATAACATCTTCGATGTGAAAATTTTAGCAAATATTACATGCAGTGTTTATGATTTTGTTGAGCTCCCCTTTTCAAAGCCATCACAGCACTAGGATCAGAGTACAAATCCATTTTGCATTGCAAACCCAATAAATTATGGTCTCGTATACTTTTGTGAGGTACTATTATTGTAACTGAAATTTAGCATAAATGTGACAAATATCTAGAGGCCTTGATACCCTCGTGATGTGATCATTGTTGTTGCTTATATAGCCCCTTTTATTCTTGAATTACATGTCATTCATAAGATCGAGCAAGCTTAATTTTCTTTTTTTTTGATGATCTGTTACTAGGAAATTCTATTGTTCTCGGATGTTGATGCTCCAATCAACATTCACGTCCGTTAACTTGCCAAAAGAATATGTTGAATTCCATTGGTTTAGTGGCAAATAATACTCATTTCAATTGTCCCATAGCATTTTGATGTTCCTATAGCTTAATGACCATGGCATACCATATTGTTGCTTAAAATAACAAAAAATAAACTAGATACTAATGATATGTCTCCTAGTCACTTAGCAGAGAAAACACATCTTCCACTGTCAAAATTTTCAATCGTTTAATTAGGGTGCAAGTTTCTTTTCTTTCTTCTTCTTGAAACCCACGCAGAGCGTCATAATTACAAAACTCATTAATTCCACTTGCACCATCTAGCTTGAGAACGGGCATACCAAGTGCTCCCTCTTTCTCTGCACTACGTCCTCTGTTGTCCTCAATAGCGTTGGTGTGACGTGATCAACGGAGCCCTGCTGTGTTGGACACCGCTCCGCCCATGAGCAAAAGCTAGGTACAAATTAGGGGGTGAATATGCATCCCTAAATTCTGAATTTACTTATAATCGGCTTATTTTTTTCGTGGAATATGCACCACGTAATTTTAACACTATGCAGTATGCACCCTTTATTTGCATAAAAACCATCATGCACACTTTTATAAGAAAAGGAGTTGGTTTCCTCCTCCGAGCACTAGCAACACGAATCAATGAATTGTAGTTCAAATTTAGCTGACACATGCAAATGCTGGTCATAAGTCACCAGGTGATAAGGAGCAAAACTGATAATTTAAATAAGACAACCCTCCTAATAATTGGCAAACAAAAAATAGTTTTTTTTTAAAAAAAGGGTTTTTATTGACCTCCTACTCTAAAATCATAACTTTTTCAACTAGGTTGAGATCAAACCGTATTTAGATCGGCCCTATGTGACCAGCAAAAGTGTCATTTGCCGATAAGAACCACACAATCCAAACCTCGAGACACATGATACACGGAATTCCTAATAGTAAGTGTCAAAATAGCGACCTGATAGAGTATGCGGCGGTGGGTATATTTGGTTACCTCCGCTGGGACTCAGGTTGCCCTTCTTCCTTGGATACCTCTTGTCCACTAACAGATGTGTCTTTTGCCAAGTCTGAATAGCATATCGTGTCACACCAAGGAAAGCTCTGTTCTTCAACTTCAGCAGGCGGCAGCCAATCAGGAGATAGCGCATAATTTTTCTTCACGAGGAAAAGCAGGGATAATTGACCCGGACATTTCTTCTCAAGCGAATAATTGACACAAACAGAAATATCAGACGCTTGGAAGACAGCCAATTCAAGACGTCACATCAGCCCTCCAGTTCTTTAATCACATCGAGCCCCAGTACACGAAGCAATGCAATCGCTGGTGGGCGGGGCCAACATAAAGCCGGCTTTCAAGGTACACAAACTCCACTTAATGAATAAGATAACATGCCGTCCACTTGATCATCACTTTTAATAATTACTAAATATAAAGAAGCAAAGAAAGAACAAACAAATAAATGGCGTTCTCTTGCGGGCGATGACAAGAGAGCGATGTACAACAGGCATAATCAGCACCCACTCTTAATTGTTCAGTTTAAGTTAGCTCCTGGGGTGAGATGTGGTAGTGTACTATGTGATACGAGAAATAGTTGCTTAATAATGATAATAATGTTTAAGAATGCACACGCAGCACGGTACGGCACGGCATGTTGCCGGGTCGTTATCGCGCTGTTACTGGACGGCGTTGCACATCCCGGGGCGCGAGCGGCACCAGAGCGGCTGGATGGGCTCGGCCCGGACGCCCCGGCCCACCATGCGGTGCCGCCAGTCGAAGAGCCGGTCCGTGGCCTCCGCGTAGCGCTTCCTGCCCGACGCGTCGCGGTTGCCCGACCACAGCGCCTCCGCCATCGCCGACGCCCGCGGCCAGACCCGGCCGTCCAGCACCGTGGTGTCCACCTGCTCCGTCCACAGCGCCACCTCGCCGCCGATGACCAGCTTCGCCTCCTCCGCGGTGAGCCCGTAGGCGATGTCGTAGTCGTAGACGCGCTGCCACGTCTTGTAGGGCCCGCACCAGGACCCGCCGGTGCTGTTGAAGTCGCTGTTGGGGTCGTCGTAGATGCTGCTGTTCCCGAGGAAGTCGCCGTGGCCGCAGTCGAGGTAGTAGAAGGAGGCGGAGGAGACGATGGCGCGGTACCCGGCCTGCACGATGAGCTTGGTGTTGTTGGGCCCGTTGTTCCACGTCTGCAGGATGGTGGTCGCCGGCGGGATCGCCGACGCGTCGACGTTGACCTCGGCGTCCAGGAGCACGTCCTCCCAGAACACGGCCGTGCGGTTCTTGGCGACCACGAGCGGGTGCACGGCGCGGACGTACCGCTCCAGGAGCTGGCTCAGCGTGCCGCCGCGGTCCAGGTCGGCCTTGATGGACGGGTCGGTCTCCCAGCAGCCCGGGGTCACCTCGTCCGCGCCCGCGTGGTAGAAGCCGTCCGGGAAGAGCGAGGTCAGGTCGCTCACCACGTTGGAGATCACCTTGTAGGTCGTGGGTGACAGCGGGTTCAGCTGCCCGGAGCCTGGCTCCGCGGCGAGGCGGTTGTTCCAGTCGCCGCCGGGCAGCCAGAACTTGCCCGCGCAGGACATGGCATCCGGGTACGCGCCGGCCCACGACGCCGTGTGGCCTGTTGGTGGATGCGCGTTAGGCCGTTAGTAAATAATAAGTGGGCCGACCATCTATCTAATCGAGCAGAAGAGGTAGGCAGATGGTATTTGGGCTGGATCAAGCAATTATTATTGATCGAAGCAGAGGAAAAGCAGAGGAGGAGCCTAACTAACCTGGCGAGTCGATCTCCGGCACGACGCGGACGCCGCGGCTCATCGCGAACTCGACGACGCGCGTGACGTCCTGGACGGTGTACCGCATGTCCTCGCCGTAGGAGCCCTTGGCGGCGAGCTCCGGCTCGGAGGGCAGCTCGATGGGGAACGACTGCGAGTCGGTGATGTGCCAGTGGAACACGTTCATCTTGTTGGCGGCCATGGCGTCGACGGTCCTCAGGATGTCGGCCACGGGGAAGTACGTCCGGCCCGTGTCCAGCATCAGCCCGCGGTGCGCGTACATCGGCCGGTCCTCCACGCGCACGCCGGCGGCCACCACCGGCACCAGGTCCCGCGCGTGCGCGCGCCACGCCAGCTGCGACAGCGTCTCCAGCCCGCGCATCGCGCCCCACGCGGTGCCCGCCGCCAGCGTCGCCGCGCCGCCCGCGCGCGGGACCTCGAGCGCGTAGGACTCGTCCGCGCCGTGCTGCAGCGGCGCGCCCGGGTCGGTCACGGAGACCACGAGCTTCTCCAGCATCCGCGCGGTGACGTTGACCGCCGGCCGGACGACGGGCCGGTACCGCTCCGCGAGCAGCAGCTTCGTGTACCGGTCCGCGGCGGAGGCGAGGTACGGGTTCGCCGGCCGCGAGACGACCACGATGTGGAACGACGGCGAGACCGGCACGGCCGCGTGAGGCGCTGCCCACGACATGGACACCGGCTTGGGCCAGACATTGATGGGGAACGACGACGTGTCCGCGCGCGTCGGGAGCAGCAGCGCCGGCGAGCTGAGCGCGAGCAAGAACAGCAGCTGCTCAAACCGAAAGAACGCCATTGGTGCTCCGGATTGAGCTGCCCCTCGCCGCAGCTTCTGATTGGAGCGCTGTTCGACGTCAAGCCTCGTTACGATATAAATAAGTGCTGCGTCTGGCCAAGGAGATAACTGGTCGAACCGCATAGTGCTCGCTGCTGACTCCAAGTGGCTCTGTCAGGCGTTCTTGGCGCTAGCTTTCGTCTGCATCTCCATGGCGGTCCAAGGAAACCTCCGTGTTTCGGTTGCGTTTCGTATCGGACGCGGGCCTTGGAGTTTACGTTCGCCGTTTTTAACTTGTGTGGGGGAGTTTTGTGGCATAATCAATTCTCTGTCTAGGTTCCATTTGTACTAGTGGAAACGGAGATGCGCCGATTTTGACGTGTTCGTCGCCTTCCTCTAGCCGCTCGAGCCTATTAAAGAGAAGCGGTGCGGTGGCACAGCTGCAGCGGCCGGAGTAGTTTACGAGGACAGTGGAAGGCCTGTGGATCCTGTCGTCATGGTCTTCAGTATTCCAACGCGTTGGATGATTCTATCAGTCGGTCTGATAGCGAGTAAAGTACTAGAACAAGGTTGTTTCTCATGCATTTGATGGGAATGGAAAAAGAGACTAAGCCGGCTGGTTAAGAAACTCGGCAGGGCATCCCCTGCATGGCTGCATACATCACACGACTTTTCAAAGGTTCACGGAAATTTTCGCAAAACAAAAGCAAGGAAATGTAAAACAGTGGAGGGATGGCCCGACAAAAGAAATTGGTAACATAAGGCCAGTCTTAGTGAAAAGTGTGATCGTACGAGTTATCAAGAAGAGATTCTTAAGAACCGTGTCGGTGGAGGGTCATAAGGATGACACTCATATCTCATCCCATGACACTCCATCTCTTCTCTCTCATACCATGTCAGCAAATTTAATGCTCATAACACTATCATGACATTCCCATTGAGATTGTCCTAAGTTTGGCTACAATCCAAACAAGCCCCAAAGTGGCACTCACTCGGATTTATTGTACTTGATTGATTGATTAACGCTAGGGCACAACTTGCAGCAAAACATTGATCGTCAACTACAAATTATCAAAGGTTTTTTTTAATAGCACTCTGGTATCTTAAAAAAATACTCCCTTCGTAGCTCTGATTTTTGTCGTTTTGATTTACCTGCTAGTGTTAGGTCGTTTTTTGTGTATAAATATTAATGAAATTTACCTCACTTTAAAATCTAGAATTAAAATAATACACATTTTTTCCAATAAATACAACTTGGTTGAGCGAGGCGAGACCATGCTAATCATGTTGAATGACTCAACAACTGGATTTTTTTTGGGGGTGGGGGGGGGGGGGGGGGAGGGGCACGGTACCCTGTGGGCTGAAAATTCGCACCATGAAATTATCCGTGAAAATGAAGATCAAATTAAAGATCATACTTAACCATTATGAAGCTGAACGATAGAAAATTTCGCATTCTTTTTAGTATGCTTGTGAACAGAATTATTGACTATATTAAGTAACCTAAGGCACACTCTATCTACCACACAAAAACGATTCAACCATCTATCGTGGTGGATCAGATGATCATCACCACATATACATTTGATTCACAAACACCACCATATTAGTAACACTTAACATTGAAACAATTGCCATGTACAATTTATTACACTTATTTCTCCACCAAGAACATCTCCATAGAGGCCTCACGCAAGATCTGGAATTTCGGGTATTGTAAGGTCGGAGCCTTCTACCATGTCAACGAGTTGTTCCCTCTCCTAGTGGACGCATTCTAGCATGCTTCCAAGGGTAAGGAAAACCATTTACATGCCCATATTCTTATATGAGCATGCTCTCCTTCCCATTCCAAATGTAATGTATATCCTCTCATCAGGTAAGTTCTCATCCTCAAACTTATCAAGTTTAAAATAACATGTTGTATAATTAGTAAAAGTTTGTGAGACACACCGTCTTATGTAGTAAATGTTCGGATACCTATCAAAAATGAAATCATGAGGATGGTCCCATACTAGCGGGTCATAGTGGATTAGAAAAGAATTTAACTAGTAGCATACTACCATAAGGCACAATATAGTTTCCAACCTCATAATCCTTGGAAGCTTCATAATGAGAAGGAGTTGTGTTGGCGGGTATAGTCTCAATGTCTCATTGATGATATAATGCAGGTAGGGGAGATGTGATTGTGATTTCCCACATGCTTGATTGTGATTTAACGATCATTGGCTATGAGCAGTGATTTAACGAGTTGGCTATGAGCAGTGATTATTGGCTATGAGAAGTGATTGTGATTTCCCACATGCTTGATCTCTGCCACAACCTTCCTCATGGCAAGAGGATGATTCAAAAGCAAGGACATTGGCTATGAGCAGTGATTGTTGGCTATGAGCACTAATTGTGATTTCCCACATGCTTGATCTTGGTCACAACCTTTGTCATGGCAAGAGGATGATTCAAAAGCAAGGACATTGCCCACCCATTTGAGTTTGGCTGTTGTGCTTGTCCCCACTTCAAGCAAGCTTTGCACAAATGTATCAATTATGATTAGGGTAAATAGAAAAAGAGAAAACAATGGCAAGTACTAACGGTCGGTATACGGGGAATGGAGATTATCATGATGTGGACTAGGGTCCCGATCTTCCGAAAGGTTCGGATAACTCTTGATTTGGCGAAGATGTGACACACGTCGATCCGACTCCTGAACAACACGTTCGAACCCCGCAATCGCAGCACCACGTCCTCTATGGTTATCAACCGGCGTTGTACGGTTGACCTCGCCAAGAAGGCTAATCCCTGCCTGCGAATCAAAACACAAGCAAGAACAAGAAAGAACGTAACCAAATTTGCAGATATATGATTAATCTCACGAGTTGAGGTCTCACAAACCGATGAACGGCGAAACTGTCTAAGCAGAATAATCTAAGCAAAACCCAACCCTAACATGGGTGGCGGCTGCTGCTAATAAAGGCTTGGGGACGTGCAAGAATCCCCTGGACGCTCCCCTAATGGGCTCACACGAGATACACGGCCCAAAGGCCAAAAACGATGACGCAACACCAAAACAGATTCTGGACGTTCCAATGTTTCGATGATTCCCGACGACTCCGGATGAATTTTGACATGAGACCGGTTCCACTGGAAAGGTTATGAAATTATCTTTCCATCCATATGTAGAACGTCCAAATCCGACTTCGTATGCGATCTGGGCGTCTATTTTAATTCAGCCTATTCCTGAACTCCGAAACAGACTCGAAGTCGACTTGATTTGGGCCTCCACAATGTCTTGCGCCTCTTGCTGGACCTCCACGTCTCCAAGCCCTCTTCCATTCATATTATGGTCCTCTCCTTGATTCCTAATCATAATAAAATCATTAGGTAGCAAACTGTTCTCAAAATTATGAATGGAAAGACTTAGGAACGAGCTCACCTCTAAAGTTAATTGCCGGGCGCGAGCTCTAGTGATTGATCCTTGAATGTTCAGCGAAGGAGTGTCATTTGTATTAAAAGGAGTGATGTCCTCATCATCCTCCCCTCTTGAATCGGAGTCGTCCTCGACTCAAGCTCATGCTCCTCACCGAAATAAGGCTTCAAATCTGCAATGTTATAAGTGGAACTAACCCCGAACTCGGGAGGCAACTCAAATTTATATGCATTATCATTAATCTTCTCAATTATCTTGAAAGGACTAGCAGCTCTAGGCATTAACTTAGACTTTCTCAACTCAGGAAATCGATCCTTTCTCAAATGCAACCATACTAAATCACTCGGTTCTAATTTAACTTCCCTTTTACCTTTATTATCAGCAATCCTATACTTTTCAGTCATCTTTTCAATGTTGTGCTTAGTTGTTTCATGCATTTTTAAAATAAACTCAGCACGTTCCTTAGCATCTAAGTGAACTCTCTCACTAGTAGGCAAAGGCAAAATATCAATAGGAGCACGGGGATTAAAACCATATTATCATCATCTCCATGGTTCCTAACAATAATTAACTCGTTAGGTAGTAATATATTCTCAAATATAAATAAAGAGATCATTAGGAACATGCTCACCCGTAAATTCAATTGTCGTGCTCTAATTTTTATTCTTGAATTATGTATGTGTATTGGAGGAGTGTTGGTTATATCCGAGGGTGTGATGTCCTGATCAATAACCGCCCATGGACCACCAACAACGTGCACTAGTTGATGACGGGAAACGGTCGAGGTGATGCGCACCCTCATCATAAGAGGCAAGTTTGAATTTGAGTTTAATTTAAAGCATAAAAGAAAATAATTCAGGTATTGCAAGTTCATACTTTCCTAATTCTTACATATACATAAAAAATATGTTAATTACATCTTCATAGAGAAAACCCCTGATACACATAGAAAATGATGCACAAGGGATTTCTTTAATACATGCATACTATATCTTTTACTTGAGGATATGACTGAGTGGTTTACCCAACATGTATTTGATGTACGCTTATAGCATAGCGTTTGGTTTAGCAGCTCATACAAATGAGGTTTCATTTCTTTTGCCATGACTGCATATTTCTATGTATGCAGAGTTTTTGGTGTATGAGATATGTGACTGCTTTCATACAAACAATATATTATGATTAATACTCATATAGACTTTTTTAGAGAAATGGCCAGCATATAACATTTAAGATAAAATTACCCATATCTGAGAAGGGGTACATGTCTTTGATTTCTGTACCTCCTAAGCTATTTAATTTAACTTAGGCCAAGCATTATGATAGAGCAAGTAAACTTGACAAGTTCAAATGATCGTCTAATTTTCATTAGCTATTATAAGATGTGCACATGCGCGAAATAGAACAAGAGTACATTTTTGTAATTGATTTTACCGGGATATAGCTAGTACTGCTTGTGTGAGGTTTTGAGTAATGAGCATGTTCAAAGGATGACATTGTTTCACGAAAATAGTTAGCGAGCTGTTGGCATATTTGCATGATCAAGGTAGAAGTACTCAGCTTATGTGCTAAGCAAGATCACAGTCTGATGCTATAATTCGTTTAGATGCAGATTAGCCTAAGGTCCTATTTGAAAAACCTACGCGTGCGCGGCCGTTTCGCGCGCGGCCCAAAACCTCAAGCAGCCATGGCACCTAGATTGCAGATACTATTATCAAATCCATGGTCTGGCAACGACGATCGCGTAGATTACTGCCTTGACTTTACATCGACTAGGAGCCTTGCACCAGCAGCTCGGCGATTTATCTCGGCATGTTTCTAAACTCAGATTATTATACTCCATCATACGACAAGGTATACTACTTGTTTACATCGTACATGGTGCACAACCTTGAACAGTTGTCGTCTCGGAGCCAGGACACCCTTCGTGCACGAGTAACGAGTTGGCAGTGGACACTTAACCGGACGACCGATTCGTTCAATGACTCTTGTCAACTCCTGCCCGCGCAAGCAAACCCTGCAGTGACGCGGTCCGTGACCATCTGACCGGTTCGTTCCGCGCCAAGCGCTCCATCTATCTCGGAATTAGTACATTTCTTTGCATTCACGTAGACAACATCGCATGATGTAAGTACAGCAGGAAGGGGAAGGGGGACGGCACCGGCGGCGACGTGCCTCCGAGCATCCGTCTGGACATCCGAGAGGCGGAGCACCAAGGTGGCGGCGGGTCGACGTCCTTCTTCGAGCCGAGGCGGGAGCGCACGCCGGGCAGCTCGGGGAGGAGCGGCGGGCGCGACCCGCCGGAGAAGCGGCTGCGGCTGGCCGTGCTGGAGAAGGCGGCGAGCGGGCTGGGCAAGTTGGACTTCGTGTGGGCCACCGTGGTGCTGCTGGGCGGGTTCGCCAGCTCGCTGCGGATCACCGACTTCTGGTGCGTCACGGTGATCCTGCTGGGCGAGGGCGCGCGCGTGTTCAGCCGCAGCCACACGAGCTGGAGTGGCAGCACCACGCCGCGCCGCAGACCAACGCCGGCGCGCTGCGGTCCAGCTCGAGGTCCGCCGCCAGCCCAGACGGTTCCGGCGCACCTGGAACGCGGCGGAGGTGTCGTCCCTGATGCCGTAGACCGGCTGGGTGTTCGTCTCCAGGAAGGCCGGGCGGGTGCTCAACTGGCTGCAGGTAGTCTCTCTCCGCGCTGGCCTGCGTGGCGCTCTCGTCCATGCGCCTCTGGAAGCACGACTTCGGCGCCGGCGACGCCAGGAACAAGCGGCCGGTGCTGCTGGAGGCGTCGCTGTTCCTCCTGGAGAAGGCGTACTGGGCGTGGAAGCTCTCCGTGGCACCAGGTGAGCGCCGAGTGCCCGCCGCGCTCACCCGCTTCTTCAAGATGGAGCACTGCGACAACTTCTCAAGCATGGTCAACACCGCGCTTGAGCTGCTCGCTCCCCACGGTGGGTCACGACCTCAAGACTGAAATCGTGTATTCTGTCCGGATCAGCTTATTTTTATTTTTATTTTTAAGAAAGAGCTATCTGCTAACTAATAGACAGATTATAGAACAGATGCAGAGCATCCATTGTTGCTATATATTACACAGAGTGGTGTTCACCATATTTATGTTTTCTCCTTGTGTACATTAGTACGTATTATACTATCCTTGCTCTCCTTGAAGAAGTTTATCCGTTCATCACGTTTTATTTGTCCGGCGTCTGGTCATCTGTCCATGTTACTTTGCAGTCTGCAAACTGGAGGGGCATTGCATATCGGTAGGGCTAATGTGCAGAGTTTCTGGCGTAGATCTACCATAATTCTTTAATCAGTTTGGTTCGTGCTATTGACCCATTTTTTTAAAAAATACAGTGAGCTTCTTTTCTGCTATGTAATTGTGCCACTGTCTTTGGTTTGTTTATCATGCGTGATGTGTGACAAACAGTGAAACAAAAAATATACATGGAAGACATGTCATGGACGCCATGGGCAGGACCTCTGCCAATTCATAAGAGAGGGGGCAATTGGATTTTTGCCACTACTACTGAGAAGTGCCCCGGTGCACCTCTTTCAAAATTAGCACGAATCTTAAAGCCATGTAATTAATTTAGGTAGGTGTTATTAATTTCTTCTTATATTTTAGTTAGCCCTACTCTTTGGCCTGCTCTACGATCCTGTCAAGCCCAGCCCAGCCCAGTATGATCTTGATGCATGGTATATTGGCAGCGATTCGTTTCTTCGCCGGCGACGAAGTAGGAGTAGCAACACCAGTTAGACATCCAAACTGTGGAATTCCCATTGCCTCTGCATCAGTTAAGATCAACAAATACTAGACCATGCAAGCTAGACGAAGACCTAAGAAATCGACATGGCATTGTGTAGAGAAGAGTAAAACACATCGGTCAACGATCGATGGTGCAGGGTGCTGGCACAAAATGCATAAAGATCGATGGCTAGCAGGGACATTCTAGGTGCGCAGCCAGAAGGCTTCGACAGCCACACAACACAAGTAGATGAAATCGGCCGCTGGCGGAGAACTGAGAACATAATTGTCCGCCGGTGGAGTACTAAATCAGTGCAATGTTTGATCGATCAGATCGGCAAAATTTTGTTAGGTTAAATCGGACTGGGCTGGGCCGATCCTGACGCACCACAAATTGAAACAGAACACTTAATTACCTTATAACTAATTAAGCAGCTACATTAAGATTCGTGCTAATTTAGAAAAGAGGTCTACCGGAGCATTTCTCCTACTATAAACAGCAGCATCCCAAAAATGCTAGTACAACTAAGGGTCCGACTGGGCTAAGCACCGGTGCTCACAACCAGTTAAACTGAGGGAATAAAAACGTATTCCTGTTTTCTTGTGACTTTATTTTATACTGCAATGTTGGATGATTCTACGATATGATAGAGTTTCAATTTATGAATGGTGATATATTTGGTTATCAAGATCAGAACGTCATTGATTATTGTGTCACACTTAACTTGTAGAGCTGAAGACGTCGATGTTGTTACAGGAGCTGGTCCAACTGAGGGTATTTATTGCCTCCCAAAAAAAAAAACTGATGGTATTTATCGAGTTTGTGATTTGTCAACTTGGGCCAGAGCCCCAAGTTTTGCAGTCAGACGGACCGGGCGAAGACACAAAACTCAGCTCAAATTTGAATAGGAATCGGTGCCTTCCCAGCCTACACCCTCGCGCCCGAAAAAGAAAATTTCAGAACCCTCGCTCGCCACATACCGTACGTCAGTAGGTTTGATTGGCGGCACCATTTACCTTCGTCGAAGCCGACATGGCAGCAGGTTCATCAAATTCGAGTGGAGCTCCGCTTTCAGCTGGAGCCGTGGGGCGCATGGTAGACGCGATGCGCGACCTGGAGTTGCCGCCCGCCGGCGCCGGGTTGCCCGGCCACGGCTTCGAGGCTCTTCCAAGCTCGGGGCCGGTGCGCGATTGGTCGTGTCTGGATCAGGACTTGCTCGTCGGCATCTTCAGCCGTCTGGACTTGCCGGATCTCGTTTACTCTGGTGCTGTATGTATGCTTTGGTACCACTCTTACTCGTCTGTCCGCTGGTTTCGACTCTGCTCCCCTAACCAGAGCCCGTATATCATCTACTCTTCTCGGGACCGCAGCAGCAACACAGCGACCCTGCATAACCTTTCAACCAACAAGCAATACCACTTCCCTATCCCCGATCCCCCGTTCCGGAGCCGCTACGTTGTCGGCTCTTCCCAAGGCTGGCTTGTCACCGCCGACGAACAGTCGAATTTACACATCCTCAACCCCATCACCGGTACCCAGGTCTCTCTTCCACCGGCTCAATCCGTAAAAGGTGTCAGATTGTCTTTGTCCAGCGACGGAGAGCTTTGCGGCCACTATATGGCACATCTGAATGTCCAGCACCGGTCTGTCGGGCACGATGAAGAGTTCTTCCTAGCAGACAAGACACGCCACTTCCTCTACCAGAAAGTTATTCTGTCAGCAGATCCATCTGGTGGTGATTGCATGGCCTTGCTTAAGCACGGACCCTGGAATCACCTCTCGTTTGCACGGGTTGGGGATGCTCAATGGACTTGGCTTGATACAATGGAACGATGCGATCGGTACGATGACTTTTTCTACAATCCGGATGACAAATTGTTTTATGCTGTCCGAGGTGACGGTGAGGTCCATACTATTGATCTCAATGGCCCATCTCCAGTGGTTAAGGTGATACTCAATCCTTTGCCTCCTGTCAACTGCGACACTCACTACATCCTTCGAGCACCATGGGGTGACCTCCTTCAGATTCGGAGACAATATGGTGCAGGCCCTCCAGTTTTAGATGATGACCAGTACATTTCATACCAAGAGGAGCTTGTATACATGTACACGGGTCAACATCAACATGAATTGGGCGTAGTAGATGATGAAGAACTGTACCCACGTAAAGGTAGGCTGACCATCCACAGGGTCGAACTAGCTGAGCAGAAGATTACTGAAATAAAAGACCTGCAAGGACATATTCTTTTCGTTGGTTTCAATAGCACATTTATGGTCCGTGCCGAGGATTTTCCAAATTTAAGTCCAAACCGTGTCTACATTTCGGATGATAATACGGAGTTTATCATTTGCGATCCGCTCAATGGAAGAAGATTGACTTGTCTCAACTTGGAGGATGATACTTTAACTGATTTGTCATTTTCAGAATATCTACTTGATTGGCCACCCCCTGTTTGGTTTAGGCCTCACCTTGCATAAAGGTTTGTGCAAATTATTCTTGTTTTCATGTTTTATAAATTTACATATTACTATTCAAATTGTAGAGCTATTTACCTATAAATTCTGTTGTTTGGAATATTTTTGAGTGTCTTGTTTCCTCTAAACTACACCCTCCGATAACATATTCTTTGACAAAAATATCACAAAAAATGCTGATTTATGGAGTTGTATCAGAATACTTCACATTTAGTGCATCCTTGTTTCATAAACTTACATATTTGAAGAGTTAAAGCACCGATTTGGTGAGTACTTTTTTGTAGCATTCTCAGATATTCCTCCAAGTACAGAATTATTGCATGTTATCCTGCAGTTTATTTGGTTGTTTTCAAGATTGACAATATATTTCTTGCACAAACGTAGGTTCCCTGTTTTAGATGCCTAGTAAGCTTGTAAAAGTTGTAACTTTTATGCTTGTGGTACTGCTCTGATTTGGAAGCCTACTCTGAATCGAAAATGTCTTCCTTTCTGATGTTGTGCAGAAAGAAGGTAACTCGGAAAAGTAGCCACTATATTGGCTAATCATGCTCAGGTTCCTACTGTGTCGTCGTCCTAATACTAGTACTCGGTGTCTTCGGTAACGTGGGACTCCAAGCTGGTGATGTCGATGCCAACGTGGTTCCTGTTTGGGTCACGTAGCTCGGCGTTGAAGAGAATGTTGCCATATGGGTTCATGTTAATGTTATAGTACTGTACTAGTATTTTGATGCCAGCTAAACATATGTCTCCATGCTTTTTAATTCTGCCAGAATTGATGTCCTGGTCTTCGTTCAGGAATCTGAGCGCCATGCTTTGATAGTCCTTCTAAACAAAGTGAAATTATAATTAATCTTGTCTCGATGCTTTTCCAATCTTTTAACAAACAGTTTATATAAAAAAACAAACTAAGGCCTATAAGCTTTATGGCTAGAGTTATGATATTGTATTTTGCACATACATTACAACACTCCATTTTGATAATACAGAGTTTATCATTTGCAATCCGCTCAATGAAAGAAGATTGACTTGTCTCAACTTGGAGGATGATACTTCAATTGATTTGTCACTTTCAGAATCTCTTCTTCATTGGCCACCTCTGTTTGGTTTAGGCCTCACCTTGCATAAAGGTTTGTGCAAATGATTCTTGTTTAAGTCTTTTGTAATCTTACATACTACTATTCCAATTTTAGAGCTATTTACCTATGAATGCTATTGTTGGGAATTTTTTGAGTGTCTTGTTTCATCTGAACTATACCCCCTGATAACATTAGAAAAAAAGCTTATGGTAAATTTTAAAGTACTATAGAGGTGTATCACAAAACTTTTATAGAGGTGTATCACAAAACTTCAGATTTAGTACATACTTGTTTACAAAGCTACATATTTAAAGAGTTAAAGCACAAATTTCATGAGTACTGTTCTGTAGCATTCTTGGATATTTCGAGAATGACTTTTATGGACATAGAAGCATTTGTCCATCCTAATTTTTTAATTAATTATGAGTAAATTTAAATATTGAATATCTGATTATACTATTTAATATGTTAGAGTAATTGTAGATATTTTGCCAAATCATAAATTAAAGTGCATAAATATCCCATTTTAATAAATTCACTAAATTTAACAGAATTTTATTAATTTGTTAGAATTTGTACTTGCATCGGTGTCACGCTGCCCACCTCGCACATGTGCTCCGCCACACTGTGGGGGTAGTCCGGCCACGCGGTCGCGCGTGACCTTTTCCCAAAAAATAAATTAAGACATACTAGAAGCTGTACCGCTAGAGTTCGGGAGTAGTCATTACAAGCATTGTCAAATTGTATTTTGCACACATATTAGAACACTCCATTTTGACGATAAAGTGGTAATCGTTTCAGCCATGAAATTTTGGAGAAGTGAAAAATTCTAATGAGACCAAGGAAAAATGATGCAGATTACAAGCAGTAGCCGGATCACCGTCCACCTGAGAGAACAGTCAGAGAGGATAGACCACCGCTTGTCATGGATGGATGAGATGAAACGACATAGGAATCAAACCCTTCGTTCTGCATCAGCGTCATAATACCATAACTCGTATAGCTCTGTGGCAGATCTGGAACCGGTTCCCTGGAGTCCAAGTACTGCATCACTCTCCGCGCGCTTGGCCTCTCGCCGGGCAACGGGTGCGCGCACGTCAAGCCCAGTTTCAGCACAAGAATTACATCCTCTGTTTCGTACTTTCCCACTAGCCTTGGATCCACTACGTCCAGGATTGAGCCGTTGTGGTGGTGCTCGATCACCCAATCTACCAACATGACCCGGTTGTCCAAGCCATCGCGATAAATTGGCCTTCGCCCACACACAACCTCCAAGAGGAAAACGCCGAACGCGAACACGTCCGTTAACGGCGTAGCCTTCCCCGTGCGCACGAGCTCTGGTGCAAGGTAACCCATGGTGCCCACGACATGAGTGGTCTGAGGATCTGTGCCGTGGTCGTACAATCTAGCCAAGCCGAAGTCACCGAGCCTGCCGTTCATCTCGCCGTCCAGTAGCACATTGCTTGCTTTCACGTCTCGATGGATTACAACCTGCTCCCAGTCCTCGTGCAGATACACCAGGCTTGCCGCGACGCCTTTGATAATTTGGTACCTCGTGTGCCAAGGAAGAGCTGGCAACTGCGGATCATGCAGATACTTGTCGAGGCTGCCATTTGGCATGTAGTCGTACACCAAGAGGAGCTCGCCTTTACGTCTGCAGTAGCCCAGCAACTGAACAAGGTTTCTGTGCCGGAGGCGGCCGATGCTCACCACCTCGGCGACAAACTCCCTCACACCTTGCTTCGAATCATGCGACACTCTCTTCACCGCGATCTCCAAATTGGACGCTGGAAGCAGCCCCTTGTACACTCTGCCGAACCCGCCGACTCCGAGTAAATTCCTGTCTTTGAAGCCATCGGTGGCGTGAAACAAATCTTTGTACGAGAACCGGTGCGGCCCGAACTCGTGCTCCCAGTCTTCGTGCACCTCGGCGTAACGCCGCTTTCTCCAGAGGTAGAAGAAGACGGCAGCAAGCGCAGCGGCAACGAGCAGCGCCGAGGCCAGCGGCAGCACGATGTCCAAGAGCCTGGACCGAGGCTTCGGACCCAGCCGTGGCAGCATGGGAAGCTTGGAGAAGTCGAGCTGGGGAGCCGGTCCGTCCAAGCTGAAGCTCCATCCGAGCACGTAGTGGTGCGTGGCCACGACGCCCGTCGCCGACGAGAAGCCGACGTACATCTGATCCGCCATGACTCTGGACAGATCGATGGGCGTGGAGAGAAGCGGTCTCGTGGGCTTGGGCACTTTCACCGGAGCCAGCGTCACGTTGAGCTGCCTCGCGTTGCCGTCGTAGTCCACCCACACTTGCATCGGCTTGCGGCCGTTGAGCTTCAGTTCGCTCAAGGCGCCGCCTGCCGCGTCGTCGTAGTAGCCGGCCGGCTGGGCCTGCTCCGAGATGAGGCTGTTGACATCGATGCCCACGTGGTTGGCGTTGATGTCGTGGAACTCAGGGTTCGTGATCGTGTCGAACTCGACCGCCAGGATGCGGTTGCTCGCCGTGCCGTTGGTGGCGTTGAGGAGGCCGAGGTACTGGCCGGACATCGCCGCGGAGAAGTTCGTGGTCGGGGAGACGACGAAGGCGAGGCCGTGGTCGCTGACGCCGTCGTGGCTGGACACGATGGCGAACACGAAGCAGGTCGAGAATGACCGAGCGGATTCGTTGTTCATCAAGGGGAGAGGAGTGGGGTGGAACGCGTGGCCTTTCTCCTGTTCTGTGGCGTTGGTCAGCGCCAGGAGCCCCGCAGGCGTTACGACGGCAAGGCCGTCCAGACTAAGCTTCTTCGCTGAGCCGAAGCCTTGGTAGATAAACTCACCATCGCCGACGGACGAGGACACATGAGTCAGTAGCAGAAGGACCAAGGATACAATCATGGCAGGCATAGTTTTCCCTCGACGACAGTTGGGCTCGGCCCTCGGTAGCCTCTAAAAGCTTAGCCACAACTCATTGTTGGTGACACTCGCTGATTAGATCCTTTCACAACGAGAGAGAGCTGAAAGTCCTTATGAAAAGTACAACTGAGACAAGGACGTGCACATGGCAAGGACTAGTACTACTAAGTACAGTATGCATTTATTGTTGTCAAACAAAATTTGTCCCGAGCCTTTAACGCCACGCTATAGCTCGGCGCCCATCGATATCTAGTACTAGTAGATCAGAGACAATTCTGCTACAACTTGAACTGCTGTGTGTGATCACTGGCCAGTTTGACAAGCAACAGGTGCAAACGTATCACAGATTGTCAAAAGGGAACGGTTGTTTGATACCATTCGCACTCCATCTTCTAGGCTGCCGAAACTTATTTTCCCGTATATCACGTCTTGTTGACATGTGCTTCATTAAGAGAGAAGGAAAGTTTTACAGCGACTAGTCACACCAGTCAAGCTCACTTGGGCGGTGGGCAAAAGACTTGTCAGCTAGCTCGTCTTGTATTCTAGCTCTACTTGTACTAGAGAGAAACGAAGAATCTTCCTTAGCGGTACAACTCGACAACGACAAGTCTATCTACTTAGAGTACTCCTTCCGTCCAAGAATATAAGGATTTGTTGATTTTCTGACTTCACCTTTGACCATTTGTCTTATTCAAAATATTTATGCAAATATGAAAATAAAGAAAATGTACTTAAAACATATCTAAGAATAAAATAAATTCTAACAAAATAAACAAAATTTTAACAAATTTTTTGAATAAGACGAGTGGTCAAAAATGATCTCCGAAAGTCAACAAATAATTATATTTCTGGACGGAGGGAGTACCACTTTCGATTCCTCAAGTTATGGTTCAGCTGAGTTCTATGGCCTCAGCAATGACAGAGAGGATACGTTATCTCGCTGGTCAATCCATTCTGGAGTCAAAATTGTGGCCTGGTTAATGATCATGACACGAGTTGATTTTTGAACAGTTTGACCTTTGCGCGTTTGACTGGTTGAGTCTTCCGCTTGTCAGTTTCCATTGTGCACGGCCTCGTGCGATAATATGGCCATACCCGATTCGCAATCACGCCCACATATTATGAGCTGATTATTGTCATTTCCGTTTGACTGGTTGAGTCTTCCGCTTTGACATTTTGCATGTTTTTTTACGTTTAAATGAAGCACAAAAAGCTTTCTAGAAGAATGTAGGAACACATGCTTGGGTAAAGTTAAATTTCCCGCTGGTGGGATGTCTCCTCATCGTTGAAAGTTGTGACAAAAAAATTTTGTAAGTTTAAAAGAATTATGAAATTTGGTATACACGTACTTGATATGGTGACAAATATGCACACAAAATTTCAACTCCAAACTTAATTTATCTAAAAGATATAAAATTAATGAATATCGGAGAAAAAGGGCAAATTTAATCATTTTGTCCTCTTCCTTAACTTTTGTCATAAATGTCAATTTATTTCTTCTAGATGAAGTTAAATTTGGAGTTGTAATTTGCGTGCATATGTGTTTTACCACGTGAAACTACATGTATAATAAGATTCATAATTTTTTAAAACTTCTACATAGTTCTTTTTAACCTTTTCTTTTATCTCCGATGAGATGTCCCTCTGTGGGAAAAAAATTCATGTCTCCCAGTGGTTGTGCTTTCTCTTTGCAAAGAGAATTTTCATGTGCGTGTAGCATTTATAATCTCATGACCAATAGCAATAATTCAACACTTACTAAACAATAAATAAATCATAAAGTAGTAAACCATAAGAAAATACTATTCCTTATTATGGTGGCAATTATATAAAATTAAATTTGCTAATTGCAAACAATATCTCATCTTCCCATGGAGAGATTAGATATGGAACCAATGCTCGTGGTTGACACACATGACACTGCATTCTGGTTAAAGTCTCCGCCATACATCCGATGCACCAAGGTGAAGTTGAGGTGCATCGTTGGTGACATGTCCGGAAGGGCCATGTTGCCGTCAAGGTACTGTGTGACCTGCCGCATGGTTGGCCTTGCATTGGGTAATGGATGCGAGCACAATAGCCCAAGCTTTAGTGTCAGGTATACCTCTTCTGGGTTATATCCATTTGGAATCCTTGTGTCGATGGCGTCGATGATCGAACCGTTGCGCCATTGCTGCATAACCCGATCAGCGAGCACAATGCGATTGTTGTGTTCATCTAGCTCAATAGGCCTCCGTCCACAGCTGACCTCTAGAAGAAAAGCTCCAAAAGCAAAGACGTCGGTTGCCGGAGTTGCCTTGCCCGTGTGGCCGAGCTCAGGGGCTAGGTACCCCATGGTGCCCACAACATGTGTGGTATGAGCATCATCTCCATGGTCGTACAACCTTGCAAGGCCAAAATCTCCTAATCTACCATTCATTTCACCATCGAGAAGAACATTACTTGCCTTAACATCGCGATGGATGACAATCTGCTCCCAATCCTCATGGAGATAAAGTAACGCAGATGCCACTCCTCTAATGATGCGAAGTCTCTGAGGCCAATCCAACGGGCTCTTGCTTGGGTCATATAGGAATTGATCGAGGCTACCATTTGGCATGTAATCGTAGACCAAGAGAAGCTCGCCTTTGCGCCGGCAGTAGCCGAGTAGCTGCACGAGGTTGCGGTGCCTTAAACGTCCCATACTCGCAACCTCGGCGATGAACTCCTTCATGCCCTGCCTGGACTGGTGCGACACCTTCTTGACAGCAATCTCCATGTCAGGCTTGCGGAGGGCGCCCTTATACACGCTCCCAAACCCTCCTGTACCGAGCAGGTTCTTGTCACTGAACCCCTTGGTGGCATGGAACAAGTCCTTGTACAGAAACCGGTGCGACCCGAACGGGGCCTCCCAGTCGTCGTGCAGCTCGGCGTACTTGATCCTCCGCCGAACCAAGGTGTAAATTGCGACGCCGGCGGCGAACACCGCCGCCGCTGACGCTATCGGGAGCACGATCTCCAGCACCTTGGAGCGAGGCTTGGGCCCCGCAGGCGGCAAGGCCGGCAGCGCCGCGATGTCCAGCGCCGGGGCCGGCCCGTCCAGCGCGAAGCTCCAGCCCACCACGAAGTGGCGCGAGAAGAGGATGCCCGTTGCCGACGAGAACCCGACGTACGCCGTGTCCCGCACCACGTCGGAGAGGTCCGCGACGGTCTGCAGCAGCGGCCTCTTGGGCCGGGGCAGGCCCAGCGGGGCCATGGTCACGGTGACCGTCGTGGCCGCGCCGTCGTAGTCCACCCAGGCCTGCATGGCCCGCCGGCTGATCAGGCTCAGGTTCCGGAACTCCCCGTGCCGTCGTCGAAGTACCCGGCGTTCGCGGTGACGCGCGACACCACGCTGTCGACGTCGACGCCGACGTGGTTGCTGTTGGGGTCGCGCACCTCGGCGTTGAAGAGCGTGTCGAACTCCACGGCGAAGACGCGCGCGCCGGCGTTGCCGTTGTCGGAGGCGTTGATGCAGGCCGAGGAAGTGGCTCGGCAGCGCGGAGGCCAGCACGGACCGGTCCGCGGCCACGAAGAAGGCCAGGCCGTGGCTGCTCAGGTCGGTGAACTGCCCGAAGATGGCGAAGACGAAGGTGGTGGAGAAGGACCGCGCGGCGGTGGCGTTCCGGGCGGTGGGGTCCCGGAACGGCAGCGGGGACGGGTGGAACGCGTGGCCTGTCTTCTGGACCGTGCCGTTGGTCAGCATCAGGAGGCCGGTCGGCGTCACCGTGGCCGTGCCGTCGAGGGTGAGGTTCGCGTCCTTGAAGCCGTTGTAGACGAACTGGTGGCCGCCGTCGCCTCCGGTGGTGGCCGCGAGACAGCGATTAGTAGTAGCAGGTACGAGAACAAGGCCAAGCAGGGTAGTAAAAATCTGAAACAGCATATTTGATCTCGCGTCACTGCGGCAGCACACCTCAAGAGAGCGCCCCTTTTGATCAAGGTCCCTGGTTCCTTAGTCTTCAGCTGCAGCGCCGCGATTAGGTTCTTAGCTGTAAGCAGATAAATGGCAACTTCATGATAAGCTTTTTCAGAGTAAACGGGGAGGAAAAATCTGGTGGTATTCTTCTGGCGCGTCCGAGAGATGATGATGACTGCTGAAAAGGGTGGCCTGTACGCCGGCTGCACAAATGGCCTACTACACAACTGCCACAGAAAAGCCCACGATTGCTGCAGAACAATATATAGCGGCCCACCAACGTCCATGTCTGTAGATTATGCCACATGCATCAAAGTCCGTTAGTAATTACTAATGATTTTTTTTTTTGCAGTGCTACCACAACAACTGTAGTAATAGATGAATTAGTTCAAATTATTCTTAAGGGGCTTGATCCTGGTGTTGTGGATGTATTCCTTTAGTTGATCTGATACTCAAGTGGACCTCTGCCTAAAGAGTTGCTTCAGGTCTAGCTTCAGTTCTAGCTCTAGTGCTTCAAGATAGAGAGGAAGTCTCAAGTAACGTAGCTTTTGTTTTGACTTGGAGTTCAGATTTTTTTAGGTAATGGAACAAGGTCCACCCTTTACACCTTTAAGGAAGGTGTACACAACGGTTCATCACAAGAGACAATTTCCTCGGTGCCACCGAAATTACTCAGCTCCTTTTGTACCAAGAAAAACGTTGAAGTTTCCTCTGTGTCATCTATTAAAACTTTCGTGTCCTGTGTGCCATTGCCACCAATGAACGCCAATTCTTATCGTTTTTCTCTATTCGGTAACTCAAAAAAATCATTGCTTCAAATTTTATGAAACTTTTTAAATACATAGAGTAACATGTGGGGAACATTTTGGTTATTAAAAATATTTTTATTTTATAATATTTTTGAATATAAAATTGGTGAACCTTGCGAAGTGTTAAGGGTTCCTTGAATTGTTAGTGCCAGTGCTTAACATTTACCAACATTCTTTGACTAATAACAAATATTATCTTTGCTCTAAAAAATTTGTACATTTTTATACACATAGAGAAACGTGTGGGGAACACAACTTGTAATTGTCACATGTATTTATTCTCACCCTTTTTCAAATTTAAAATCAATGAACATAGAAAAGTGTTGAATGTGTTGCAATGTTCATCAATTATCAATATTAAAAAATTAAGAGAATGAAAACATGTAACAATAAAAAAGTGTTCCTCACATGTTTATAGGTAAGTATAAAAATGTAAAAAAATTGTGGAGCAAAGAAAAATTATTTTTAACTGAAGAAAATAGAGATAAATGTTAAATGTTGGAGCTAATAATTTAAGGAACCTTAACACTTAGCCAGGTTCACGAATTTCAAATTCAGAAATGTTATAGAATAAAAACATTCCCCATAGATTACTATATGTATTTAAAAAGTTTCAAAATTTTTGAAGCAAAGAAAGTATTTTATCCAAGCTAGTGAATATAGGAAAACGGTAAGACTCGGCGCTGATTGGCGGTAGTGGCACACAAGGCATTGAAAATTTTAATGCATGGCACAGAGAGAACTTCGATATTTTCGTGGCACAAAGGAAACTGAATATTTTTTTGGTGGCACTGAGGGAATTTTCTCTCATCGCGAAAGGGGGAGCGCTTAGGCTCACAAATCACTGCATAGAGTACAAAGGCAGGAAAAGTATGCATATATTGCTGTCAAACAAAAAGTATGCATCTACGGAACCTCTTTCTCTATCTAACAAAAAGTATGCGTCTATTGCTGTCAAACAAAATTTGAGCTGAGCGCTTAAATCTAACTCGCAGCGCAGCCATCTATATCTAGATTGGAGAAAAATCGGCTACAAGTTGACCTGCTCTGTGAGTACCAGTATGGCAGGAGGCGTGCTTGGTAGGGTGCAAACATCAGAGATTGTCAAAAGAGGACGGCTGTTTGATACCATTCCCACTCCTGCTTTCTTGAATAACCTTTCCACTTCACCTAGAGGTTGCCAAATCAATCCACATGTTTTTTTTTGTGGAGCTGTACTAATATGGAAGATTCTTTAATGTAAAAAAATGAGGCATTTCTATTTTTTTTGTACGAGATGGAAATTGTATCAACCTCCACGTCTAAATGTATTAAATTATTACATAATTTCAACATTTATTTGTAGGGTCAATACATCGAATCAGAATAACCAATAATTATGCCAAACAAAATCTACTAAGGCCAGTCTCAATATATAGATTTATTTCACAGATTTATTTCACACTTATCAAGAGTGCCACATTAGATTTTGAGATTTAATTTGGTAGATGAAATAGTCACTCTCAATACATAGTTTCATCTTCATGATTTCATAGATAAGTTGTAGCATTAAATTAACATTTAATTGTTGCATCTAGATTGGCCAAAGTGGGTTGAAATGAAACTTTATGTTCTCAATAGGAGTTTCAATAGAGTTTCATACCTATGAAACAGTGCCAAATGAGTTTCATCTTTATGAAACCATTTACCCAGTTTCATATTAAATTGTTACGCAACGTCATCTCTTTTCCTGTTGTGGCACCTTATTTAATACTGATGAAACCCCCACCAAGACAGGCCTAACAACTCTAAGGCCACCGCCCTAAGCTATAGTGCTCGTCTTCATGAATACTCCCCTATCCTAGAATATAGCTAGTTTTAGGTTTGTCCTAAGATAAAGTTTTTAAACGTTAACCATCAATTGCAAACAATTTATAAAGTTTGGATACATAAGAACTGTATATTAAGATAGTTTATTTCCTGATAAATCCAGTAATACCATTCCTATGTTATGAATCTTCATACTTGTTTTGCAAGCGATGGTCAAATTAGAAAAGAAAGTTTGACTTACATAAACCTAAAAATAGCTACATTATGGGACGGAGGGAGTAGTTCCTTTGTCGTCTCGTGATGCAGCAACAAATAGAATCACATCGAATGAATGCTGCTAAAAATAACCTGCATAAATGATGAATACTTAATGTCATAAAAAATAATATCATTTTGACAAGTGAAGCATTTCTATGGCACTCAGCAACGACAGAAAGGATGGGCTATATCTCACTGGTCAATACATTCTGGAATCAGGACTCATATCTTGACACATGTTGAGATTTCAGTAATTTGAGCTTTGCAAGTCTAGTCAAGTCTTCCGTTTGTCATTTCGTGACTTTGTACACAGCCTCGTGCGATAATATGGCCACACCCGATTCCCATTTACCCAAATATTACATATGACCAGATTATTATCATCATGTGCATGTTTTTTTTTCATTTTAAATGGAGCACACAATGTTTTCTAGAAAAAGAAAACTCTAAGAACACACATGTGAGCTACCTGCCTACCTCCATCGCAATGATTCAGATTAATCCAATGCTTGTGCTTTCTCTTTGCAAAGAGAATTTTCAGGTGCGTGCTATTAATCTCGCGACCAATACACATCACATTATTTATTATATTATGATGGTCGGAATAGAAATATTAAACTTGCTAATTTCAAAATTATATACATCATCTTCCCATCGAGATATTGGAAATGGAACCTATGCTTGTGGATGACACACATGACACCACATCCTTGTTGAACCCACTTCCATACATCCGATCCATCAAGGTACCGGTGAAGTCGAGGTACGCAGGTGACAAGTCCGGAAGGATCATGTTTCCGTCAAGGTACCGCGTGATCTGCCGCATGGTTGGCCTTGCGTTGGGTAATGGATGCAAGCATAATAGCCCAAGCTTTAGTACAAGAGAGACCTCTTCTGGGTTATACCTATTTGGAATCCTCGGGTCGATTGCGTCGATGATCGAACCCTTGCACCAATGCTCCATTATCTGATCAACGAGCACAACACAGTTATTATCTTCATCTTGGTCGATAGGCTTTTGCCCACAGCTAACCTCCAGAAGAAATGCCCCGAAGGCAAAGACGTCGGTTGCCGGAGTTGCCTTGCCCGTGTGGCCCAGTTCCGGTGCTAGGTAGCCCATAGTGCCCACAACATGTGTAGTATGAGCATCGTCTCCGTGGTCGTACAACCTTGCAAGGCCAAAATCTCCTAACCGTGCATTCATTTCAGCATCAAGGAGCACATTACTTGCCTTCACATCCCGATGGATGACAACTTGTTCCCAGTCCTCATGGAGGTACAGCAGACCGGATGCCACTCCTCTAATGATGTGAAGTCTCTGAGGCCAATCCAACGGGCTCTTGCTCGGGTCGTACAGGTATTTATCGAGGCTACCATTCGGCATGTAATCGTAGATCAAGAGAAGTTCACCTTTGCGCCGGCAGTAGCCGAGTAACGGCACGAGGTTGCGGTGCCTAAGGCGTCCCATACTCGCAACCTCAGCGACGAACTCCTCCATGCCCTGCCTGGACTCGTGGGACACCTTCTTCACCGCGACCTCTATGTTGGGTTTGCGGAGAACGCCCTTGTACACGCTACCAAATCCTCCTGCGCCGAGCAGCTGCGTGTCGCTGAAACCCGTGGTGGCATGGAACAGATCCTTGTACGAGAACCGGTGCGGCCCGTAGGCAACCTCCCAGTCCTCGTGTATCTCCGCGTACTTGATCCGCCGCCGCACCAAGGTGTAGATCGCGATGCCCACTGCGAACACCAGCGTTGCCGACGCTATGGGCAGCACGATCTCCAGCACCTTGGATCGGGGCTTGGGCCCGGCTCGAGGCAATCGTGGAAGGCCTGCGATGTCCAGCGCCGGGGCGGGTCCGTCCAGCGCGAAGCTCCAGCCGGTCACGAAGTGGCGCGAGAAGAGGATGCCCGTCGCCGAGGAGAACCCGACGTACGCCGTGCCCTGCACCACGTCGGACAGGTCCACGGTAGCCTGCAGGAGCGGCTTCTTGGGCCGGGCCAGGCCCAGAGGGGCCATGGTCACCGTGACCTGCGTGGCGGCGCCGTCGTAGTCCACCCACGCTTGCATGGCCTTTCGGTCGACCAGGCTCAGGTTCCTGAACTGCCCGGTGCTGTCGTCGTAGTACCCGGCGTTAGCGGTGACGTTCGACTTCACGCTGTTGACGTCGACGCCGACGTGGTTGCCGTTGGGGTCACCCAGCTCGGTGTTGAAGAGGGTGTCGAACTCCACGGCGAACAGGTGGTTGCTGCGGTTGCCGTCGTTGGCGTCGTTGAGGAGGCCCAGGTACTTGCTCGTCATGGCGGAGGACAGCACGGCCCGGTTCGGGGTGACGAAGAAGGCCAGGCCGTGGGTGCTCCGGTCGGGGTACGGCCCGAAGATGGCGAACACGAAGGTGGCCGAGAAGGACCGGAGGGTGGTGCCGTTCTGGCCGTCTTGCCGGAAAGGCAGCGGAGACGGGTGGAACGCGTGGCCCTTCGCCTGGATGGTGCCGTTGGTCAGCATCAGAAGGCCGTTCGGCATGACCGTGGCTGAGCCGTCGACGGTGAGGTTCGCACCCTTGAAGCCATTGTAGATGAACTGTCTGTCGTTGCCGCCATCGGCAGCTGTGACTGCTGTGATGCAGCGAGCAGCAGGCAGGAGGAGGAGCAGAGTGATGATTAGGTAGGGAAGATGAAACAACATGTCGGCACTTGGGTGCGGGACAAAAAATGTGCAGTGGCGGAGTGGCCGTTCTCCTGCTCGGAAGGTTGAGTCTTGCGGTGATAAAACTGATGATGGGTTACGGTCAAGGATACACAGAGCTTTTGCAATTTGAAAAGTGTATTTGTATTATTGTCTTTTGATGATGTGGGGAAGGCCGGAAAAGTCTTTCCATTTTCCTAAAAGAAGAATTGTGTGTTGAAGAATTCAAGGGTCGTTGTGGACTTGTGGCGCGTAAGTATCTTCGTCTCTCAACAACTTGTTCTGACTCTGACCCAAAAGTAATAAAATGTTGTCGGGTTCAGCAAGCCCTTGAATACAAGGCGCCGTGCCGCTGCAATCGCTGGGCATGGCCAAAAGGGTACATGACTAAGCATTGAAACAACCGGGCATGCATGGAGTTACAGCTTTTTAATAGAACATGGATACCACGTTTATATTATTTTGACTTTGACTACGCTGTTGATGTTGATCTCATGGCATTCAGCGTTGAAGAGCACAGCCCGTTGCCGCTGAGGTTGGCGTGGACTGCCCGTAGATGGTGGACACGAAGGTGGTCAAGGAGGACTGCGCCCGCTAGCACTGCTTCTGCGTCACGTCACTCTCCAATCAGCATGAAAAGGCTTGCGCTCTTGATCTGCTGCATGCTGGTCACTCACTCGAGCTGGATTTCTGAATAGCACACGTGGCGAAGCTAGAGCTCGATCTAGACACCCGGGTGCACATATTGCTTTTCAAGCCTCCACAACATAGTGGTGCACAATTTTTATCAAACCTTGTGCACACAAGGTAAAAATCGGATGATTTCAACTAAAATTCGTGTTTATAAGGGTGGTGCCTGTGCACCAGGGAAGGTGTACCTAGCTTCGTCAGTGATAGCACATACGTCGGAGGCTCTTTGGAGAAACATTTGGGGGCATCATGTTGCAGGTCACAATTTTTTTTCTTTTTGAAACCATATATCAGGAAAAAAATTGAGAAAATATTGACCAAATATGTCTGGACAGTAAAATTCTTCAGGATTTAGCATATGGCTCTTGTCTAGACCCTAGCCAATTTTCTGCGAAGCACATTTTCTATCACGCCCATGACGACTATTGTCTGGTATTGGAACCAAATGTATTTTGGCTTTGTTCATGACTTGGGCATGAAGAAATTTGACAAAGATTTTATGTATAAGAGAATGACTTTTGTAGGCATAGAGACATGTGCCTCTAGTTTTATTATTAATTATAGTTTAATATAAATATTGGAATCTCGATTATACTATTAAATATATCATACTAGTTCATAGACTATGTTGTCAAATCATAAAATGAAGTACACAAATCTTAAATTCGACAAATTCATCAACTTTAATAGAATTTCATGAATTTGTCAGAACTTTGATATTTCTATACTTCAATTTATGATCGACAACATATCTACAACTAGTTTGACATGTTTTATAGTATAATCAGATATTCAATATTTATGTTGAACTCATAATTAATAATCAAAGCTAGATTGACACATGCTACTATGCTCACTCAAGTATTTCCGTTCGTAAAAATACTACTCAAGTTTTCAAACTTCTTAGTTCTTACCATTAGTTTAAGATTATTTTTTATAATTTTACTAACTAATTAAGAGATTTATATTTTTCATGAGATACAATTTTGGGAGATGAACTATAACCCTATGGTAAGAATAATAATGAACATTATTAATTAATATCTGAATATTAATTAGATCACTAATTTTTGTTAATACCATAATGAAAATAAAAATTAATCATTATAAATCTATCACTTTGATGATATTATCCTCAATATGGTAAAATATTGGACATTAATCATGGATTCCCAATATCAGATATGTATTGTTGGCTCAAACTACTTCCCAATATTTTTTTGGCCAATATTTTGGACCGAAGAACAAGGTAAATTGGAGTACAAGCCAACTGTACCTTGTTCCGTTGGTTATATTTTGCACTAGTATGAGGTGCAGCTCAAAGTCGAATTGTGAATCTTGTCCTAATATTTTTCCCTCTTTTCTTCGTATATTATATAGGCGAAGACAAGGTCTAGAAACTGCTATACATATATAAATTTGGGAGTAGTCGATCAGTATGCACAATATCACATTATTTGGCACATGTTGCGACGCTTCATTGCTGGTACCATCTCAACGTGTGATGTTTCAGACAAGGGCTGCCAAAAACATATACTGGAAGTGAAAAGGCAAAGTGTTGTGGATTACAAGCACTAGCCGGATCATCTGCCCCCTGAGAGAGAAGTCACAGAGGATACACCGCTTCTCACAGACGGCTGAGAGTGAGTGAGACGAAATGAGGAACGAATCAAAGCCTTCGCTCTGCATCAGCGTCATGGTACCATAGCTCATATAGCTTGCTGACAGATCAGGAACCGGTTCCGTGGCATCCAAATACTGAATGACTCTCCGCATGCTTGGCCTCTCGTTGGGCAACGGGTGCACGCACATCAAGCCCAGTTTCAGCACAAGAGTCACCTCATCCGTTTCGTACTTCCCCGCGATCCTCGGATCCACCACGTTCAGGAACGAGCCATTGCGATGGTGCTCGATCACCCAATCCACCAAGATGACCCGACCGCCGTGTTCGTCGCGATAGATCGGCCTTCGCCCGCACACAACCTCCAGGAGGAACACGCCGAACGCGAACACGTCCGTCAACGGCGTGGCCTTCCCCGTGCGCACGAGCTCCGGCGCGAGGTACCCCATGGTGCCCACGACATGGGTGGTCTGAGGATCGGTGCCGTGGTCGTACAGTCTGGCCAGACCGAAGTCACCGAGCCTGCCGTTCATCTCGCCGTCCAGCAGCACGTTGCTCGCTTTCACGTCTCGATGGATCACAACCTGCTCCCAGTCCTCGTGGAGATACACCAGGCTTGCTGCCACTCCGTTGACGATCTGGTACCTCGCATGCCAGGAAAGAACGGCCGCTTGTTGATCGTGCAAGTACTTGTCGAGGCTGCCGTTTGCCATGTAATCGTACACCAGGAGGAGCTCACCTTGACGCCTGCAGTAGCCGAGCAACTGAACGAGGTTTCTGTGCCGGAGCCGGCCGATGCTCACCACCTCGGCGACGAATTCCCTGACTCCTTGCCTGGAATCATGGGACACTCTCTTCACCGCAATCTCCAGATTGGACGCCGGGAGCAGCCCTTTGTACACCCTCCCGAACCCCCGACTCCGAGTAAGTTCCGATCTTTGAAGCCGCCGGTGGCGTGAAACAGATCTTTGTACGAGAAGCGGTGTGGGCCGAAGTCGTCCTCCCAATCTTCGCGCACCTCGGCGTACCTCCGCTTTCTCCAGAGGTAGAAGAAGGCGGCAGCAAGCGCTGCGGCAACGAGCAACGCTGTGGCTACTGGCAGCACGATCTCCAGCACCCTGGACCGGGGCTTTGGACCGAGGCGTGGCAGGACGGGGAGCTTGGAGAAGTCGAGCTGGGGAGCCGGTCCGTCCAAGCTGAAGCTCCATCCGAGCACGTAGTGGCGCGTGGCCTCGATGCCCGTCGACGACGAGAAGCCGGTGTACATCGGGTCCGCCATGAAACCGGATAGGTCCACGGCCACGGAGAGAAGAGGCCTCTGGGGCTTCGACATTTTCACCGGAGACAGCGTCACGTTGAGCTGCCTGGCCTCGCCGTCGTAGTCCACCCATACTTGCATCGGGCTACGGCTGTTCAGCCTCAGCTCTCGCAAGGCACCGCCTGCCGCTTCGTCGTAGTAGCCGGCCGGTCGGGCCTGCTCGGAGACGAGGCTGTTGAGGTCGACGCCGACGTGGTTGCTGTCGATGTCCCGGAACTCCGGGTTCATGATGGTGTCGAGCTCGACCGCCAGGACGCGGTCGCTCGCCGTGCCGTTCGTGGCGTTGAAGAGGCCGAGGTACTGGCCGGCGTTTGCCGCGGAGAAGTTCGTGGTCGGGGAGACCACGAAGGCGATGCCGTGGTCGCTGAGCCCTTCGCGGCTCGGCACGATGGCGAAGACGAAGCTCGTCGAGAAGGACCGCGCCGTCGCCGTTGCGGCGGAATTGTTGAGGAAGTGGAGAGGAGTGGGGTGGAACGCGTGGCCTTTCTCCATTTCCGTGGCGTTGGTGAGCGCCAGGAGCCCGCCGGGCGTTACCACGGCTTTGCCGTCCAGACTAAGGTTCGCTGGGGCGAAGCCTTGGTAAACAAACTCGCCGTCGCCGACGGACGAGGGTACATGAGCCAGTAGCAGGACGATGAAGGACACGATAATCATGGCAGGCATAGATTTTTTCCCCTCCTAAACGCACTTATTAGCCGCTGTGGAGACTTGCACAATTAGAGAGCTCAAGGCCTGATGAAAGGCACAACACGGACAAGGAAGTCCATTCTTCCATGGCATAGACTACGAACTAATTCTACGCACTGCTAAATTTGTTCGGAGCGCTTAAATCCAACTTCAACGATGTCAACATTCGGACTGTGGTGTCAACTAGTCAAGAGCTGTTCTGCGAACATTAGTTTGGTAGGCGGCGTGCCTTGCAGGGTGCAAAAACGTTGCAGATTGTCAGAGAGGACGGCTGTTTAATACCATTCCCGGCTTCCCGCTCCTGCTTTTTCCAGTCCACATCACCTACTCACCTGCTCTGGTTAACCGTTGGGACTTCGGAGGAGGAAAATTCAGGTATTCTTCTGCCACCTGCATCATTTGTCGCCGATATAGATGATGACTGCACAGTGAAATGTATGAACGAGGAAAGTGGTCAAGTTCTTTGGTCGCATTTCTTATTTTTCTTTTAAGCTAATTGTTTGCGTGTCTTCAGTGTGAACTGTGAAGTAGTGCTGTCCAAACGGGCTGGTCCGAAACACGAAAATTTTGACCCGACCCAAACACGACATGGCCTGTTTAATTTTATGCCGGGCTGACATGAAAAACTTCATCGTGCCGTGCTTGGCCGGCAAGGCGGCCTGTCGGGCGGCACGGGCATGACCCGATTAACTAGTGGCACGATGAAGCCCAATAACCCCCATGATGGCCCGACGCCAATACAGCCCACACAACCCGTTTCAAACCCTAGCAAGTTTCTCTCGTCAATCGTACGTATCTCACCCGCCGCACGAAGAACCACGGCGTGCCGCAGCCGCTCCTACATAACCCCACGAAGAACCATGTCGAGCTTGCGCTCCCTTGCTCGCCGACTGCGGAGGCCGGTTCGCCTCCCCGCCGCCCGACATGCACCACCGAGACCGCCTCACCGATGAGCGTCACCGAGGCTGCCTAGGCCGGTCGTGCATCACCGAGGTAGCCTCATCCATCGCGGGCACCCCGTCGCCGCCACCAAGGCCGCTCGCTGTTGAAGTGCCGACCTCCGCGCCATCGCATCCACCTCACCGCTCCGAGCACGCGCTTCCACCGTCACAGTCGTCGCGCATCATGGAGGACGTGCTCCCTCCGTAGCCGACATCAAGGTTGGCCCCATGGGCTCGCGTGCCTTATGGGTCTTATTAGGCCAACCGTACTCGTGGGCCTGTCGGGTCGGCCCGACACATGACTAACAATTTTCGTGCCCTGTCGTGGGCCGACGGCTCGAGCACGACGGATGGCACGACATGACTTAAAAGAAGGCATTCCGACACGCCCGCATGACTTAAAAAGAATTCCGTGCTGTGTCGCAGTGCCGCCGAAACTAAATATTCCGGCAGTTTTGTGCTTGGGCCGAGCCATGCGGAGGGTCGTTTGGACAACATCAATGTGAAGGACGTCGCCGTGGACGAGGGCTGTACAACTAGCCCACTACACAACAGGTACAGATTGCTCGAGACAATGGCGGCCCACGAAAGCTATTTCGTGTCTTCGCCGGCGCTATACTCGTCCAAACGGGCCGCCGGCACGGCCCGGCCGAGCACGCCAAGGCACGGCCCGTTTCTTTCCGGGCCGGCACGGCACGAATTCATTTCGGGTCGTGCCGTGCCGGCCCACGTGCCGGGCCGTCGGCCCACGGCACGGCACGAATTACACAGTGTCGTGCCGGCCGGCACGTTAGGCCCGTTAGGCACGCCGGCCATTAACGTTTAAATGGAGCAAAAATGGTGAAGAAATATGGAGTTTTAGTGGGATTCGAACCTGGGTATTCTAGTTTCTAGACAAGAGACTTACCACATGTTTGTATAGAAACCATATATATTTTAAATAAGTTATTTTCGGGCCATGCCTAAATGGGCCATTTTCATGCTTTACCGGGCCAAGGCCTAAACGGGCCGTGCCCGTGCCGCCCGTCGGGCCACCCCGTCGGTCCAAACACAGCACGACACCTCGGGCCGTGCCGGCCTGGCCCGAAATTATTTCGGACCGTGCCGTGCTTGGGCCGTGCTTTTTTGCGGGCTTCCGGGCGGCCCAAAAGCATGGCCCAAATGGCCAGCTTTAGCCGGCGCCCTCTCTCCTCCTCCCGTCTTGTTTCGCCCACGCGGCAAAACGCCCAACACCAACCGAACGGCCGAGAGGCCCCATCACCCGCGTGCCGTTGCTTCGCCGCCACCGCTAAACTCTGATTCCTCTCCACGTCTTCGCTCTGCCTCTCCGCCAACGCGCGCGCCGCTCGGCGGGATGGCGAGCGCGGCCACCCCACTGGCATCTCTCTCCGCGCGCCGCAGTAAGGGCACCGTGGGGCCCCACACGCGGCGGGCCCTCAACCCCCAGCCGCCGCGGCCCTCAAGGCGGCGCTGTCCCTCCACCACCGGAATCGCTCGCCGCCGACCATTACTGCGCGTCGTGGCCACCGGATCCACGGCGGACCCTGTGGAGGAGAGTGCCCCCATCGCGCCCGCCCCGAGTGCCCCGGTTCCGTCAGCCACGTCCCCGCCGGTGGAGCCTCAGCCCAGTGTAAGCACCAGGTAGGTAACCGCCGTCCGCACCTGATTGTAACGTTTCGGGCCCGTTTATTGTTTACCGTTATGGGAAATCACAACTTATTTAGCTTACTCGTGGGCTGGCTGCATTGTTTCCCCTGCACGCAGCACATGGCAATGGAAAGGTTACAATATTCGGTATCAGCAGGCGGGAACGTCGGGCCCTGCATTAGTTCTGATTCATGGCTTTGGCGCAAACAGGTATGCGTCTTGTCATCATGTCTCATGTATTTCTGTATTTTCATTCTTATTTGTGAATTTCAGGCACCAAAATTTCAAAGGTGTACCAGTTCAGTGAGCTCATTAGCTGCTATTGTATTTATCTGCATATACCTGCTAAGCCAGTAGAACCTGTGGATGTCTTATCTACTGACCATCTAGCTTGGGAAGAATTGGTTGCCCCAGCATTTTCACTAATTCCATCAGTGTTGCTCTTAGAAGTTATTACTCTTTCCCTATTTCACAAATGAGACTAAATATTGCTTGGCATTGAGGATTCTTCCTTTTCTGTTTCAGTGACCATTGGCGAAAAAATATTCCTGTTCTTGCCATGGAAAACAGGGTATACGCAATTGATCTAATTGGTTACGGGTATTCTGATAAGCCTAATCCACGTGAGATTGAAGATAACTTTTATAGCTTTGAGACATGGGGAGAACAGCTGAATAGCTTTTGTGCTGAAGTGGTCAAGAGTGAAGCTTTCTTCATATGCAATTCGATTGGAGGTATGATAACCTTACCCATGGTCAATCTCTTGTCTTGTGGGTGGTCAAACTCTCACAATTCTTCCTCAGAACTGATATGTTAATATATAAAGGAATCACAATATTTAATTACTATTGTTTTTAAATATTCAAGCTTATCTTTTAGGTTGCCAAAGTTTTCTAGTAACAGCCAATCACCATACCAAGTACATCTTTTCTTTCCTGTTAGAATCTCTAGCTTTTTGCTCCTTATTTTCTAGAAGCTGTAAAAGATTGTACTGTTACAGGTTCCTTTTATATATCGTTTTTGTTTTGTTAATACATTTGAGGTATTGATGTTGTTGCAATCTTCTGAAAGCACATTTTCTCTTGTCTATTTATATTGTCCCTGGTGTGTTTCAATCTTTGTTCTGTCTTTATTATCCTCCAGGGGTTGTTGGTCTGCAGGCAGCCGTTATGGAACCTCAAAAGTGTAAGGGTATTGTTTTATTGGATATTTCACTGAGGATGCTTCACATCAAGAAGCAGCCATGGTTTGGAAAGCCTTTCATCAAATCATTCCAAAATCTTTTAAGGTAATTTGTATTCTATACTCCATCACAGGATTTTGTTGTTCACTAGGTGCTTGTTATAATGCTTTTTTTGGTTTATAGGAACACTATTGTAGGGAAGCTTTTTTTAATGCTGTTGCTACACCAGAATCTGTGAAAAATATTCTTTGTCAGGTATTTCGTTTAGTCTCTCATTTCATAAAAGAACATTGAATGTATGTATGTCCTCCCTCTGTCTCAAATTACTTGTCATCCTAGCACTTTACCAGATTCATTTAACATTTTTTGGACAAACCGTATGTCCAGGTTCATTGAACATTCTCTGAACCTGGACACCAAAAAACACTCCTAGAATGACAAGTAAACTGGGATGGAGGGAGTATCATTTATGGCATATGATATGTAGGTGCAAGTTTCTAATTTGCATAATAAACATGACCAGTCCAATCAAATCTTATCTTGGATGCAAACTCAATCTGATCAAAACTAGGTTTGTTGCAAAAATCTGCAATAATATATTAGCGTCAATGTTTTGTAGAGCTGAAAGCTGCCGTAGTCTCAGGATCCACAACATTTAATTTTTTGAGATAGGAGTTTTTTTATTTGATAAGTCTATTTTTTTATTACAAGGTGAAGCTATGTTCAACTTAAAGATCCATGGATGTTTTGCACTTGTCCTCTTACGGATGAATCTTAATGTTGACAATTCTAACTGTAAACCTGATGTCTTTTCCTTCGAGGCTGTGAGAGGTTTACATGCTCCTACTCTTATGTGCTAGCAGGAAAAAGAGAACAATTCATGCCTCACGTGTTACCAGAAAACTCTTGCACTTTTGTTTCCTGCCAAATGTGTTCTTTAGTAAGAGATGCTCCCTTTAATAGCCCTTGAGATATTCTAATGAAGAGAATATTTAATTTCCATTTCATTGGCCTGGTTTTTGGTCCAACTGCTGAATTTCTTTTCCGAATCTAGAATGAAAAAATTTTGATTCACTTTATTCTCTATATATTTGATCTTCCACATATCTTTTCTTTCCTTGTTGAAGTGGTAGTGCAGTTTATTTTTAGTTTTGTATTGCAATAAAATGTTGAAGTGGCAGTGTAGTTTATTTTTGGGGCATTTGCATGGTTGCCCCTGTTGAGTTTTAATTATGAATTTACCCTCATTTTCTTAACGTTGCATCATTGCCCTTGCTTTGACCAAGTCTTTGCACCCATGCCCCTATTTTGGTGAACAAAAATTACAGTTTTGCCATCAAAGTAGGGCCAATGGTGCAAAGACTTGGTCAAGGCAGGGGCAATGATGCAAAGTTCAAAAAATGAGGGTAAATTCATAGTTGAGGTATAAAGTAGGGGCACTCATGCAATTAGCAGTTTATTTTTAGTTTTGTACTGCAATAAGAAGTGGAAGTGATAGTTTAGTTTACACATGATTGTTATTAGTCTGTTTGGAAGATCACATGGTATGATGTTCTGGAATCAGATGAGTGACCATTGCGTGTGTGGCAGTTGTATCTTTGCCACATTCATCAAACTGTACAAATGGTTATGGTTTTATTTGTAGTGATTTTTTTTCTTTTTCAGTGCTACCATGACACATCTGCAGTAACAGATGAGCTAGTTCAAATTATTCTACAGCCAGGGCTTGATCCAGGTGCAGTGGATGTATTCCTTGAGTTCATCTGCTATTCAGGAGGACCTCTGCCTGAAGAGTTGCTTCCATTGGTGAAGGTTTGGACTTTGGACGATCTTAGTTGCATGATTAATAGTGGAATTTGATTATCATAAGTTATATGTGGGTTGTCTAATAGGCTTTTCTACACTGTCCATTTTGGATTATTTTCTTTTTAATATAATGATGTGTAGTTTATCCTGCACTATCAAGAAAAAAAAGGCTACATGTGAGACATTGTTTTCTTCTTAATCTAATGATGGTCAGTTTCTCCTGCACTATTGAAGGGAAAAAAAGTTGAACATGGGTTTCTTTGTATTTTGCAGTGTCCAGTATTGGTAGCCTGGGGGAGAAGGATCCTTGGGAGCCAGTGGAACTTGGACGAGCCTATGCATCTTTTGATGCAGTGGAAGATTTTATTGTCTTGCCAGATGTTGGGCACTGTCCGCAGGTTCTCTTTGAAGATATTCAGCTACCTTCCATTGCAATCTACCCAGTGTTTTGTAATTTTGCATGTGCTCACTGCTGTATTGTTTATGTTTTTATTTTTTTTTCCTGCAGGATGAAGCACCTGAGCTTGTAAATCCACTTGTGGAATCATTTGTTATGCGTCATAGCTAACCTTGCTTTCTGTGTTTATTGGAGTCCTTCGGGAGCTCGGTGGAGGGCAGGACGGGAGGGAGAGGAGGAAGAAAACTGACTGTATTTATTGGAGGGAAGGAGGTGGGCGGACGCCGCCTATGAGCTCACCTGGCCTGCAAACAGGCACTATCGGGCTTGCTTGCAGTGCTTCATGGCCCTCATTCTTATCTAAGCCATGTTTGTTATACCATAGCCAACTTGACGTAGCTGTACTGCAACTCTGCTGGGTTGCATCCAAAAACATCTCCGCTGCATGCCACGGAAGGATGTAAGCTATGCAATGAATAGTCATGGGAGAGCTCAGCAGATAGGCTATCTGGAAGTAGAATGAATCAGCATGGTGTTTTGCCTGCTGAAAATTAGAAACCCCATGGCACTGACAGTTTCTCGTCCCACAAACTGATAAGCAACCAAGATGACAGTGTGTCTTTGTGTTGCAGGCTTGCAGCTACTGAACAAACTGAACCTAAGAACTGTGAGAAGGATGTCTCTAGACTTGGGAATAGTAGCACATTTTGGGGACACCAAGTCTTGCTGAACCAGGTAGCCAACTCTTGTGTTGTATATGTCCTACAGGAGTGACCTCATCAGTTCCAGCTGATGGGGACGCAATCTGACTTCACCCGTCTCCAATCCTCAGCAATGCGAAATGACAGCGTTTCAGAATCAACTTTAGATTAGATTGGAACTGAAGGCGTTTCAGAATCCACCGTTAGATTAGATTAAAAGTGAGGCTGTGATGTTGACAAGCTGGATAGCATGGACAATTAAATAGTACCAAGACACAACTGGTATCTGACGGGCTTTCGAATAATAAAAAACAACAACTGGTATCTGAAGCGACGAGAAGGGTTTTTCTTTGGGCAACAATGCTGTGACTGATCTGAAAGAGGCACCGAAGGACAGACATGTTCGCCAGCATGGTGCGCAGATGACCAACTCGGATTCCAATTTTCAATTTTGTTTGACCATTATCAGCATAGATGTACGATTTACACGCTGTCCAGGAACCACTTGACGGGTCTTTCGTGCGGCGATACCGAAACCTAATCAGTCTCAAAAACAAAAAACAAAAAAGTAACGTCTTAATCCATGACTGATTTTAATTATTCCTACTAGTAGGCTAGAATAGAAGCACACGTCCGACATTCTACAAGGAGCCAATCTTAATTACTCTCTCTGTCCAAAAATATAAGCATTTGCTGATGTTGATCAAGTTTGATCATTCGTTTTATTCAAAATATTTATAAAATATTATTTATTTTATTATGATTTGCTTTCTCATTAAATATATTTTAAGTGTAACTTATTTATTTTTATGTCTTTATTTTTTTAAATAAGATAAATGGTCAAATTTCGCGTCTTCTAGTCAACAAATGATTCTATTGTTTGAGTACGATCTAGACGCAAACATCTACCCAGCCAATCCCACGATCTCGTACGTACTACGCACATGGAGTAAGAAGCGTATAGCAGGTCGGGGCCATCCAACTTCAACCCGTCGTAACGTCGCCGAGAGATACGAGGACGCCCAATGCCACTCCATATGGATGACGGATATCACCCCACATTTGACACAGCAGACTCCCACGCATCGTG
>JAUNZO010004895.1:0-19285 GCA_031894775.1 Chloris gayana
TGCTGAGTCGTGCCAGGTTCACAGAAGCAGTGTCGAGTCCGGCGCACGGGCGATGATGCCGAACTAAAGGCGAGGAGGTCGCTTGCTGGGACGCGCACGCAACTGAGCGTGGTTGCTCCCGGCGCGGCGATCTTATCCGTCTGCCCACCATCGCCCACCATCGGCGACAGCGGAAACGAGCAGCGAGAGCCGTGCGGGACATCCGGTTCAGTCCGTGGCACCATAGCCAAAGTCCAACGGGAAAAACAAATGCACACCACAAATATCTATATCTCTAAAAAGCGTGCGTTTTCTCGCAAGATAGCCACACGACGCCATCAAAACATCTTTAACCTTTGGATCTCCCTTACGCATCAGAACCATTAATATCCATTCCCAATCTTTATATTTAGACCCTTCAAGAAATAATAAATCAACCCGTCATCCTCCCACCTCTTCACTAAACTTATTACATTTGGCCCCTTCACAGAATGATAAATCAACCCGCAGTCCTCTAATGTTTCCTCTTTACTTTTTTTATCTAGCCCCTTTAATAAATGATAAATCAACCCGTAGTCCTCCACCTCTTCTCTCCACTTTTCCATCTAGATACTTCTAAACTATAATTATTATGTTTCCAGTCCCTCCACCTTTTCTCTTATATTAGGGCAAGTACAAAAAATTATGTAAATCACAAAAAAATATTTTATTACACATATACCTCACTATCATTTATATTGCTGCAAATGATTTCTATTAGCATTTTTCTAAATATTTATTTCATAGATGAGTGAAAGATAATTTGTATTAGTGCTTGCATAGAAAACATGTATAGTCAAAATAAACTTTATATTTTATACATACGTATATATATTTATTTCATTCATATTACCTTAAATAATTTATATTAATAAATAATTCATATTAGAAGATGTACTAAAAATTTTCAAAAACTATTTTTTTAAAAAAAATGTTATTCATGTACAACGAGGATATAGACATACATCGGATAAGAGTAACCAATTGCTATTGATTCAAATATTTAAATAAAATTGAGAAGTAAAACTCTGATTCAAAATGTAAATAGGTTAATAACTACACTGAAAACAACTATCAAAGAATGGATCAATGTCTACTTGAACTTTGGTAATAATTATTTCCTATTGGACAAAAATTATTTTGCAACATAACCTAAATTCAATGATAGCATGCAATTATCCTGTTATACATGAGCGTGTATCTACCGCGGTGAAACAAAACCATTGTTGATTTTCTAACAACAACCATTAAAGAAATCATGATTTTTTTCTCTCTTTTGTGAATCCTAATAGATTTTTCGGTTTTGTAACCATTTTCATCCCCTCACTAACATAACGAGCATAGACATTTCTCTTTCGAGTGCAATCACAAGTGCCAACTCAACAACTTTCAAAATATGGTTAGATCATGACGGTGACAAATTTAATGAAACTATTCTATTATGGATATAATTATTTAAATTTAATTTATTTGGTAATATATATAATAAAATGTCCGTTATTTTGTGTCAATTTATCGTAATCCTCTTGTCCCCACTCCCCAAACCACCAATTGCTTATCATTCTAATTAAATAATTTACTTGACGTAAACCTTAGAATGGCAATGGAAAAATTGAGAAGTAAAACTACGATTCAAAATGTAAATAGGTTAGTAACTACACTGAAAACAACTATCAAAGAATGGATCAATGTCTACTTGAACTTTGGTAATAATTATTTCCTATTGGACAAAAATTATTTTGCAACATAACCTAAATTCAATGATAGCATGCAATTATCCTGTTATACATGAGCGTGTATCTACCGCGGTGAAACAAAACCATTGTTGATTTTCTAACAACAACCATTAAAGAAATCATGATTTTTTTCTCTCTTTTGTGAATCCTAATAGATTTTTCAGTTTTGTAACCATTTTCGTCCCCTCACTAACATAACGAGCATAGACATTTCTCTTTCGAGTGCAATCACAAGTGGCAACTCAACAACTTTCAAAATATGGTTAGATCATGACGGTGACAAATTTAATGAAACTATTCTATTATAGATACAATTATTTAAATTTAATTTATTTGGTAATATATATAATAAAATGTCTGTTATTTTGTGTCGATTTATCGTAATCCTCTTGTCCCCACTCCCCAAACCACCAATTGCTTATCATTCTAATTAAATAATTTACTTGACGTAAACCTTAGAATGGCAATGGAAATTATATGGGAGGTAAAATGTTATGGTGTGTTCGTTCATAAGATATGTAAGATTTTTTAAACTTCCTCTCTTTTATATTTATACTATCAATAACAAATTTGAATTACACTCCACTACGCTTATTGGATATTAGGGATAACAAATAAACATATTAGCCAAATAATTATAAATACAATTTTGCAATATCTACATACAAATATAATCTAATTACCGATTATCTAAATAGTCCAATCTCATACATATGTTGCAATACCACCAACTAAAGTTCATAGCTCAAACCTATCACATGGTATTATCTTTTTTAATACAATAAATACTGAAATTATGGTAACAACAGGAGCTCCAATACAAATAATATAGTACGCGAAAAGGAAACCCCAAAGTTTTTTTAAAAAGGAAACCCCAAAGTTAACCCCAAAATGAAGTGCGTAGCGCCATAGCTAAGAAACGACGTTTGGCACGATCGTGCTCCGTCGCCACGTGCGCAGAACCGGTGACGGCACAGGGCCCACGGCTCGCTTATTGGTAGTTGCTGCTGGCCGGCGCGCGTCCATGGTATGGTACCATGACGCGCCCTGCGGTCGAGGCCGAAGTGCTTCCGCGTCCCGCACACGAACCGGAACACGGCCTCGCCGTCCGACAGCGAGGGCCGGGCACTCGCCCGCCATGCTCGAACCCGCCCGGCCGCTCGTACGGCCCGAACGTCACCGGCCCAAGCACCTCGCCGCCCAAGTACGGTCCCCCCTCCGGCGTCTTCGGCACGGCCACCAAGTCCTTCTTCCCCTCCTTCCGCCGCCACGGAGCCCTTGGGCGATCGCGGATCCGCCTCGCGCACTCCGGCACCTACATGTTGCAAATGATGTAATTGAGTCGTTGCAATTGCAAATGCATTATTTAATTTACAAGGTAACTGCGTGCGAAGATCGGACCAAAACCTTGACGCGGCGTAGGGATCGGCGGGGAACGGCGGCTCGTCGGTGAACTCGAGGATGACAAGGGACTCGCACGAGAGGCTTGCCGTGGGCGTGGGCGGGGTTGGAGGACGACAGCGAGCGAGCTCTTGGCGGCCGGGTTCTCAAGGATCTATACGAGCGGATCATCGAGGAGATGTCCGCCAACGAGCGACGGCGGAGGTGACAATCCAACGGCAGACAATTGGGTCGGATGAAAGAGACCGTACGTTGTTGTATCATACGCACATCACTTCGAGTTTCGGGGCCCCACGAGCGGAGGAATGCTAGCCCCAGCTAAGGGTGTGTTCGTTTCCGGGGTCTAAATTTTATAGCTGTCATATCAAAATGAATCTTCCTATTTAAGAGTACTAAATAAAATTTAATTATAAAATAAATTACAGGCCCCTAGAATAATTTACGAGACGAATCTAATGAGGTTAATTAAGTCATGATTAGAAGACGGTTCTCGTAGCATCACTTTAGCAAAACCTAAATTAATTAAACTCATTAGATTCATCTTGAAAATTAGCACTAATCTATCAATAGGGTTTTGTCATTAAATTGATCGAAATATTCATAAATAGTAAGATTCTCTTTGATGTGACAATGCTTAAATTTTAGAGTGCAGGAACAGAACCTAAATGAGAGACCAGTGGCTCTCAGCTACTACGAGTGTTCTGCAGCTGCTCTAGGGGCACGTTTGGTAGCCTGCACGGACTTTCCCGTATCATCTCAGATGATACTGGCCTAGCTAAACCAGGAGCTCGTGGTGCAGATGCTCATGTTTGGTAGCCTGTATATCTTGAGTCTGGCCCGACTCGGATGTTGTTTGATAAGGTGGATAGAATGATATGTTTACCTTGGGTCGAGTATACGGTAGAGTTACCACCACCATACTTCTCCTCTCTCTAATCCATTCTAATCCATGCAACCAACCATCGAGCTTGGAGCAGAGCCCCAATTTTGGGTGTCGCATCTTGATTTCACCGTTGATTATGGCTGTAGGTTGTTTGATTTTGGTGTTTCTGCCATTTATGTTGTCATCTTCCTCACTTGAAGCACTCTTGCCGTCAGAGGCCATGGGAGGGAATTTTGGTTTTGGTTCGAACTCCTCTCTCGGATCGCGCAGGCGACGCCATGGGAGGGGACTTGGCTGTCGTTCGAGCTCCTCCCTCACGTCGCGCCGCTTGCCGGAATATTCGGTCGCGCCACCTGCGCACTCGCTTTGGGCGAGGAGGAGGAGCCCATGCTGCCTGCTCGCCATGGACAGAGCAGGAGCACACGTTGCCGTAGAATCCGCAAGCCGCCGATGGTTGGAATCTCTCACGCTGGAGCTCGCTCACGGCTCACCTAACTGGGAGGAGAGGAAGAGCCTTCACGGGGAAGATAGGCTTACGGAAGGTGACGAGAGGCTCACGCGTTGCGCCCGAGCGAGCCTGCACCGTCGGAAACGAATAAAATTTTCGTTCCCGCTGATGCAGTAAATTCGCTCCCACCCGCACCCGCTCAGCCTGGCGCATGAGCCTCTTCAGCCTACCAAACACGCGCCCCTGCAGCTACGGGTACTGGCTCACCGTTTGTGTAGGCTACCAAACGTGCTCTAGTATATTCAGTCTGCATGTCCGTGTGGTGGTGGCACCGGAATTTCAGTGATGACACACTTCGTTTAGAAATATTGAAATTTGACTAGTGTCCACTTTATTCTGTCTGCACCTAAATAGCGAATGGTTTATTAAGTTACTTCCTGAAATTACCGTCCATCTTGATGAAGTCACTTTGATCTGGTTTCACAAGTCATGGAAGGGCAGCGCTAACCGAATTGCAAATGATATCGAAGCTTCTTGACCATGGAGGGATACTCCCTCCGTTTCGGAGAACATGTCATCCGGACAGCTTCCACAATCTATTTCTTCTCTTGTTCGAACGGCAAGACTTTCGGAATAAAGGAGTACTCCATATATATTTAGGAACTCTTATTTTCTCCCACACACATTAATATACTAACTTATATATAGCTCTCGAATGAAGGATGTGCCTCTAACGTGTTTACATCATTAAACCCACATATTAAACTCAAAATTACATTCGACAGAATGCACATATGGGATAAGCTGGGACAATTGGTTATTTATGATTAAATCTAGCGCATCTGTGTAGCTTGATCCCTATATTGAATGGAACAGTAATAATCTGAATATTTCCAGTGACTTTTTTTCGTTGAGAACCATTTTCAGTGAAACGCTGGTTTGCACAAGAAGAAAAACATTTTTGAGTTCGTTTTTTTTTAAAAAAAAGATTAAGACACCGGGCCGGCTAAAGACTCGGCCTACACGTATTTGGGCTGGCCCAACCAGCTAACCTCCCCACTAACGCACGCCGCCGTCCCCCGTCTCGGCCTGGCGGGTACTCGGAGCCGCCAACCCGGCCGCCACCCGGGGGCGCTGCCGCCTCGACCACAGCCCGCCGCCCCGCCGTCCGTTCTTCCTCGGCAGGTAGGTCCCCACCGGCGCCACCCCTCTCTCTCCCCGCGCGCGACGGCGCCGCCCCTCCCTCTCTCCCCCAGCGCTGCCCCCTTCCTCATATCCCCCGGCCGCGCGGCGACGGCGACGCCACCTCTCCTCCGCGCGCGCGGCGGCGTAGCCCCTCCCTCTTATCCCCCGCCGCGCGTCGCCGCAGTGGCCTCCTATGCGGCGAGGACGAAGGAGGCCTCAGCGAATCGATGCCCCTCGTCGGGCCGTTCTGGCCTCTCCGTGCCGGCCCAGTGGCCCATGGCCGACGCGGGCCACCGACGTGGCCGCCGCTGGTGGCTGCCACGCCTGCTGGAAACGGCGTGGCGCGCGCGGAGGTCGGCCACGTCGGCAGAATGCTGTGAGGGCAGCAATTCCTTCCGGAAACGGCAAGGCGCGCGTGGAGGTCGGCCACGTCGGCCAGAATGCTGTGAGGGCAGCAATTCCTTCCGGTTTCAGCTTACTTAGATAGATATGCATGTCAAAGGCGATTGGCTATTTTTTATATGAATTCTCGTGTTTGATGCAATTCAGTGGATCACGAAATTTCTCAATTTAGCTTCGCTATATTCATGTTGTATCATACTGCCCTCCTTGTTGGAATGTAGGAGAATGCCTCGCAAAGTTGTCTCTGGACCTGACTACGACGATGAGTATGACGACTATGATGATTATGATGAGGACTATAATGAGTACGATGAGACCGGATATGGAACGAATCAACAGCCTGCTAAGGGGGAGAAAGGTATGCTTCTGAAGCTTCTAGCACCATGCATATCACTGTTAATGAGAGCAAATGGTCGCCGGAGTTGCTTCATATTCTGCATTGGATAAACTGAAGCTGGGCATATTTTTTTATAATGCTCGACAACATCCTCTTTTTTCATTTCCTTGTCTCAAAGCAATTGTTATACGATTGGTATTTCTTTTGTTAGTCCCTTGTCTGTGTTGTCAACTGTCATTTTGCCCCACGCCCACCCACATGTATTAATTCAACTGAATGTTGTTGATTGCATCTACTTGTTCCCATTTTTTTATGTAGATGTAATGTGAAATAATGACATAATATCAACTTCTCTTATCTAGTGCATGAATATTTTATTGCATATTCATTTGATTTGTCGGTAGTCATTTGCATTTTTACATATTTTCGAGGTTCACCTAGCCAGTCGTTGGCTGTAACAAGCCTGGACTTTGCTGACTTCTGGCACACATGCATCATATTGTTCGGTACACTCTAAGCTAGCAAAACTGTTCTTGTAGTCACTCAGCCTATTTTTCCATTGGTATATATTAAGCTCCAAATATTTGCATTTTACGTCCTTCTTTAATGGTTTAACTTTGAAGAGTTTCCCCGCTAACCAAATGTGATATGGCTCTTTGATCTCTTTTGTAGAACCATTGAAGAACTCCTCAAAGACGGTCCCTGTGTATTGGATGTGTTCCATGTGCACGTTCAATAATCATGAAAGCATGATGTATTGTGAGATGTGTGGGGTTTTCTGTGAATCTTTTGTCAAATCTGCCAAGGATGGTTCGGTAAAAGGTATTACATTATTCAACAATTCAAATTTTGGCTATGAAGTATACGAGGAGCATATTGTTAACTTATATGCTGTCACTGTTGTATCAGATGCAGTCAATGCAGTGTCAAGTGAGCTTGGGACATCTGCCACATCTAAAGTTGGTTCTGCAAAGACATCAGTAAAGACTCTTGCTCTAGATTTTGATGGTGGTTGTGAAAGAAAGTATGCGAATACATCCCGTGATAAAGGTATGATTACTGGTGGAAATTGGCATCATTGGTATACATTTCATTGATACGTAACCTCACTGCCATGTGCTGTCAATTTAGCTAATGCTTCAATCATACTTGATGATTAGAAAAAAACAGGAAGAAAAAGAAAAAAACAATAGCCCATATTATAACAGTGCACACATTGTTGATTTTTTTGTTCCCCTTCCCTGAAGCATCAGCATTTTTTGCTCCGATGGTTTGATCAATCATTTACTTTCGTGATGGTTCAGTCAGAGAAATATGAGCATTGGACTATCCACAAATTTATATGGATGATAACTATTCATGGTATTAACGAGATTATGTAGAAGTAGTTCAACTATGCAGTCAATATCTTGTTTGTAATATCTTCTGTGTAGACTTGTTCTTGTTGCAATGCTGCTTATGCGATTAGAGCCTTATATGCAATGCTGTGTATGCTATTACAGTCTTATTGCTCTATCCATTATTAAGCTTTGCCTGCTGAAATTGAAGACTACTTCACTTTCCTTTATTTTGTCAGTTCTAATTGTTTGTGTACTCCAACAGCTGAGTCCAAACAGTTAGCATCTTCCGGTAGCTCATCAGTTACTGCAAAAAAGAAGACCCCTGTACTTTCTGAAGAATTTCCTGTGGAGAGGACGAAATTTCAGCTAAAAGGAGACGAGAGTAGCAGGGTTAGCAGTACTACACCGAATGATGATGTCACCCAGAAAACAAGCCAGCTATGTTTAGAAAAAAACAATGTAAATGTTGCCAAACCTTGTTTGCCTGAAGAGTATAAGCCTGAGTCATGGATGCTAGCTGATGAGGAATCAGGGGTGCTGAGCCAACTAAACCTTGCAATAGTAGGTCATCACTCATCTTTGTTGTAAATACATTATCTACTATTTGACATTGTTGTCTTCTAAGTGTCCTTTATATAAAGGGAAGTCTGAACAATTTGTGTAGGTGGGTCACGTTGATTCTGGCAAGTCAACACTTTCTGGGAGACTACTACATCTATTAGGAAGGATATCGAAAAAGATATGCACAAGAAAGAAAAGGAATCTAAAGAGAAAGTATGATGCTCCTCTCTAACATATATACTGCTCCATTTCTTCATGTTGCTGTCCTGGGATATCTAACTGTTGTTGTATAATTCATGTTTTAGGGTAAGGGATCTTTTGCTTTTGCATGGGCCATGGATGAGAGCACTGAAGAAAGAGAACGGGGTGTCACAATGACTGTGGCTGTGGCTTATTTGGAGACCAACAAGTATCGTGTAGTTTTGCTTGACTCCCCTGGCCACAAAGATTTTGTGCCAAATATGATATCTGGCGCAACACAAGCTGATGCGGCTATTCTTGTGGTTGATGCTTCCACTGGTTCTTTTGAAGCTGGCATGGATGGTGAAGGAGGAAAAAGTGTTGGTCAGACTAAAGAGCATGCTCAGCTTATTAGAAGCTTTGGTGTTGAACAGCTTGTTGTTGCAGTCAACAAGATGGATGCTGTTGGGTACTCAAAAGAAAGATTTGACTTCATCAAATCACAACTTGGTTATTTCTTGAGGTCATGCAACTTCAAAGACTCAGCTATTACATGGATTCCTCTTAGTGCTATAGAAAATCAAAATTTGGTCAAACCACCTTCAGATGCTCGTCTGACCTCCTGGTAAGTAAAATTTCAGTTGGGCTTTTGTCTCATGTAAATATTCAGTCCTTTCCTAGTGTGAGGAGTAGAGTTTGTGACTTTTTTATGAGCTACCTGTAGGAATCATAGGTTGGTAATTTATTGTCACGTTGTACTCTTTTTTTATATCTCGTATTTTTGTCTAGAAGACACAGTTCAAACTCATTTGTTGCAAAGGACCCTAAAATGTTATTCTTCTATGCTTTGAATATTTTGGTGCTTATATCTAATGCTACTCTAGTCCAAACTTGGCTTTGTCAAGAATATCTTCACTAGCCTTTGGAAACTTGGACTATAATTTTAATAGAAGTGTTTTTGTTTATTATACGAAAACTTAGACCAGCCATGTCGTTCAAATAGTTTTGAACGCTGATACTGCCTTGAAAATGCAACTGCAGCACTTGTTTTGTTGTAAATTTGTAATATATTTGTTGAACCTAGTACAGTTAAACACAGAAATAACTGACACAGAAGCTATCTTTTGCATAATAACTCTAATATGTCAGGAGATTTCCGAGACAGTTGTACACACATCTTTTTCATTAGGATATTCAACTTTTAAATGACCGACCACATATCCTTGATGTCATTCTTGTTGGATGGAAGCAATTGTACAGTTTTTTTTTGTTCTTTTATGATTTTCGTACATGTAAATGGAAAAGGTAAAGTTGAGTTCTGAAGGCATCTGATAAATTGCGAGACAGGAATAGTTGGCTGTTAATTTCCTTACCTGCAGTTGCAATGCTTATGTTGAAACAGCTATGCTTCTACCGAGGAGTATATGTTAGTGTTATCTGATTAGTTTTTTTTTTTTTACCTTTCAATTCATCAATGATTGGGGAACACCATTTTAGTGGCCTTATATTGCTAGAGTCAGACCAAGGATTATTGTTTCTTTTGTGAATTGTTTCAACTGTACTGATAGCAAGCTTAATTTTCTTTTGAGCTGTGATGGCACTCCTTTTTATACTCTACTGTATATTGTCATAGCACCTGTTTTGAGAGTTTGAAGTTTGAACATGCATGGCAAAAACAATATAGTATTTTCACGTATCTTGGTGCAAACTTTCTATCTGAAAAAAGGTGTATATGCTGTCTTCATATTTTTTAAAAAACTAAAACGGATGCTATTTCAGGTATCAAGGTTTATGTCTCTTGGATGCTGTAGATTCGCTGAAGCTTCCTTCTCGGGATCTTTCAAAGCCCCTCATCCTTCCTATTTGTGATGTTATCAAGTTCCAGTCAACGGGGCAGTTAGCAGCTTTTGGAAAATTGGAATCTGGGGCCATTCGAAATGGTTCAAAGGTAGATTTCTTTAAAACCTTTTTGATGTAGAAGATATAAATCTATGAGAGTGGATTTGGCACCCAGGGCAGCTGGCGCCCTCAACATCCTCACCGCCAGCTCCCTATTTGCGATTCGCATCTAACGGAAGAAGTCACGGCGCCGTCATCACCACCCACCCACCCACGAACCACCGCCTGCCGCCGAGCCGTTCAGCCTCAACCCCCCACCGAGCCCGCCCACCGCCCATGGCTGCGGAAGCGAACGCGCCGCCGGGCCGCACCGCCTCACCACAGACCGCCGGTCCTCCCACCACCCACCAGAACTGCTTCTACAGCCGGAGGGGAAGAAGAAACCCCCAGCCCTCAAAGCTAACCTGGAAGAGGGAGGGCGAGAGAGGGAGTCGCGATGGAGGAGAAGCTCCATGCCGCTGGGCAGTCCGCTGCGCCTGACGAGAAAGAGAAGACAGAGACCGGTCGATGCGGGAAAGATGAGGGAGAGAAGTGGAACTGGCCGGGGGCCTGGGGCCCATCACGTGGGTGAGATGGATATCATGGGCTGGGTCTGACGGTTGAGGTCACGGCCGTCAAGAGGGCGCGCGCCCATGTGGGCGCAGAATAATTATCGTAAATCTATCCATCTACTGCATTGAGAATTCAATATCAGTAGAACAGTGGGTATAGGTAGTTTCTACAGTCTATTATCCTGGCTATCTGATGCAAATCTTTCCAATAACAAGATGTAAGAATATGTGCATCTAAATTGTGTAATAATTTGTCCTGGAATATTTCGTTTTCTGTTCTGTTTTGATAGTTCAGCCTTTTTCTTTTCTGAGATCTTGTCCTTTTCTCTGTTGCAGGTGTTAGTTTTACCTTGTGGGCAAGAGGCCACAGTGAAATCAATGGAACGGGACTCTAATCCATGTAGCATTGCTAGAGCTGGTGACAATGTGGCAGTTAATCTACAGGGTATTGATGGGAGCCAACTAATACCTGGTGGGGTTCTTTGTCATCCTGGTTTCCCGGTGGCTATTGCTAACCAAATAGAACTTAAGATTCTAGTCCTGGACATCACAATCCCTATTCTTGTTGGTTCTCAGGTAAACATGACCAAAACTCTCTTCGATTAGCTTTTCCAAGCCTATCATAATAATATTATGGACCTAGGTGGAGTTTCACATACATCATGTGAAGGAAGCTGCAAGAATAGTAAAAATCATTGCATTGCTTGATAGAACTGGGCAACCAAGTAAACAAGCACCTCGATTTCTTAAATCAAAGCAGAATGCAGTAGTACAGGTAATCAGTGAGCACATACCATTCTGAGAAACTTCCTTTTATGAAGTTCTATGCCCATATAATTGTGGAATTTGTACAGTACATTTCAGTACTCATGCAGTTTCATTTTTCTTGTGTGCCAGGTAGCCCTAGATGGAGAGGTCTGTGTTCAGGAATTCTCCAAGAGTCGAGCTCTTGGGAGGGCATACTTAAGGTCGTCTGGACGCACTATCGCTGTCGGTGTAGTTAATAGGGTAATCAGCCAAGATCAGAAGTAGAAGATGCAACCTCCAGCACTTTTCTTTCGTCCTTAGGAAACCCTTAACATGGGGAATATTATACTTAATAGCCTATCAGTAGCCCCGGTGCTGGCAGTTTTGTTCCCTTTATTTACCACTATTGCCATTGTACCGAGACACTTGAGCTTTGAATCTACCCTACGCCTTTTTCTTATGTGCCATGTAATCCCCCTTGCAAGTACCTGTTAACCTGACAGAAATTCCTCCGTTTTTGGCGGTGTGGAATGTGGTGTGGAGTACTTTTTTGCGAGTTGGTGGATCAGTGATATAAGGGAGTACTTATTTTACGGCAACTCTCCCGAATTTGTCGAAATAATTGATTTCACTGTACTGGATCACTGCTCCAAATACAAGATTTCACAATCGTTGCAGTCCGTTCCGGAATGCTGCAGGGTTTACCATTGCTGGGGCCACTAAATAAATCTTTGGAGAAAAAAATTATGCATTTCACGAAGTTTGGAAAATTTATCATGTACTAAATCTCGTCTTTAAGATGCAACCTCGAGCACAGCTATTTGCGGAACAACAGTTGTTACTGAAATATGTACAAAATTAACTAGTACAACGCTTCGAACAGGAAAGTTACAAGGGGCAGTACAAAGGGTCCAGAGTCCACTGAGAGCTCTGCCACTATAGGCAGAAAGCTAAGGGTGTGTTTGTTTGAACGTCACCTTGACGGAATCATTCAATTTATAGTTTTTGGGACTGGATCATTCAACTCATTGTTTGTTTGACTGGTAAGGTCATCTAAACAACGATTGGAGGGTCGAGAAAATATTGAATGAGAGTAATTAAATCTTATTTGTTAATAATAGTAGTTAATCATACACTAATTATCTTAATTTAATTTTTATAAACAGTAATTGTGATATCACAATTCATAATTAATACTAAAACATGCTAATTATCAATAATTATATTCTAACCCACATGATTTTTGCATATTAATTAATATATTAATGTTTATTTATTCTAATCTCACAATAAAATATACTACTCCCTCCGTCCGTTTAAAGAGTGCGCGTTAGCAAAAAATTTTTTCTGAGAAAACAGTGCCTAGATCGGTTGAAACCCTTCGACTCACGCGCGGCTCTACGTTAGAAAAACAAACGAGTTATTACGGCGTCGCCTCATCTCCGATGGTTTCGTTTCCATATAATGGCTCCCTCCCGTGGCTCGATCGATTGACTCGCCTCTTCTGTTTTCCATCCCTCCTCCTCTCCAACTCGCCTGACCACCAATTCCCATGCTGATTGCTCAAGCTTGAAGCTATGGCAGACAATGATCATGAGATCGTTCTAGTTGTTCCGGACTCGGAAGATCAAGTGGAGGACTCGAGGGGAGATGCGTTCTTTGCTGTGGTGCCAGATTCTGAAGATGAGTTGGTCGTTCAGGTGGCAGAAGAGATGGTCGATCAGGCGGCATATGAGATAGCGGTACATGCAGTACAACAGATGGCGGTAGATGCCCCGGAAGAGATGGCGATTCAGGCGGTAGAAGAGATGGCGTTGCAGGTAGATGAAATAGATGCATCAAAAGAGATGAAGGCAACAGGAGACACCAGTGTTCAGGGACCAGAAGCCGTCGTCGAGGGTGTAGAAGAAGAAGAGGCTGCAAACGAAGAAACGGCAGTAGAAAGCTTGATGAAACTATCTGCTACATCCGACTGAATGTTTTCTCATCACAAAGCCCGGCATGATATGGTTCAGTTGATGTTGCCTGTCTATCATCCAATCGTGTACGGTGTTCATGACGACGAAGTGAATCATGCATCACTAACTATGTTCTGGATAGGGCGTGGATTTGTTCGTCGGTAGACTCATGTGTTTTGCGTGGTTATGTACTCCCGTTTATGTAATCAGAAACATGCTGTGACAGTTTCAGAATCATTGTCTTGTACTCAATGATGTCATTGCCTTACACTAGTCATATGATTCGAATGCATAAAAGAAATTACAAAATGCTTAAGATACAAAAGCTACAGCTTCATCGTACAAATCAGCATCGCAAGTTAGTGATATTGGAAGAATTCCTTGCATCTCCAAAGTTTTCTTCTTCATATGAGGGATGTCATAAAATTGACCCCCTTTTCCCTTCATTATTTCCTGCATACAACCATGTTGTGTTAAGAAAACTCTGTTCGATCGATCAACTGGATAATCTTGATATGCCTGTTGCACTTTGGTCACTATTTGCTCGACATTATTAGGTGTTCCTTTGTGGAATAGCGCTTGTATGGCTGAGAAAAATCCTAGGTCCAACACGTTCAAATCCGGGAGTTTGGAGGTTGACATGTCATTCGGATGTCCCATCCTTCAGATTGTGCAACCTCAAGAAATGCAGGATCATTAACATTGATGTGTGTCTTTGCATTGTCCTGCTGTATAAAAATAGGCATGCCTTTTTCTTCAATTGGCCATTTGGCCTTGATTGCAGGAACGACCTTGTTTATCAGAAACTCCCGACAATGTTCCTTCCTAACAGATGTCATTGCCTTAGTGACCATCGTACCTCTAGGTCTATTTCTACTCTTTCGTTTGGCTGGTTCCACAAAAGTGAATGGAAAAATGCCAAGTTTCCCATCAAAAATGCATCGTCCCTCGTTATCAAATCTTGGCCTAGTGATTACTGCCAAGAACATAACCTTTTCTATGTAATTTTTGCTCTTCACCGATCGACGTGGTCGTTGCTCATCATTCGCCAAGTAATATTTCTGGTTCCGTCTAGTTCTATAAAACCACTTCTTATCTATGTAAACGATGTTGTACATGGGATCAAATTTTTTGACCCCATCACTGGTTTCTCTAAGCATGGACAGACAGTACTTTACCCTTGCTTTCATGTTTTCTTCTGTCAAAGAAAATTTGATGTCATTGGTATGTCTACGGAAATAACCTTCCTTGAAACGAGCATGCAAAGTGCTTTTCTTAACACCAAGTTGTTCTGCAAGATCTTTCAAAGTTGTGCGATCTTTCAGCTCAACATTTTTAATAGCTTCCGGATCAATGTGAATTTTTTTATGACCACTACGATTTTTGCGTTTATCTTTCAACTGATCGAACCCACCAGCTTGCCCTTTATTCCAAATTTTCTGGACAGTTCGTCGGGGCATACCAAACAATTCGGCAACCTCTTTTATGACCCCATGATGCAGCGCAGGAGGATCTGTACGTGCCAAAATCTCGCCATATATGGCGAATTTTTCTGCATTCGGGTAAGTCCTCCGTTTCCTAACATTGACAGCTGTACAGGAAAAACAAATTCACAAACCGTGCATTCTACCTAAACAAATTATAGACACGACAAGACAATTCAATAGAACTAACCTTGAGTGTTTTGAACTTCTTCTCCTTCATCAGTTTGATCCTCTCTTCCACTAGAAATATGGTCATGATCATCATCTCGCAAAATGTATGCCGTGTCCACTATTCATTGTACAGCTACTGTCGAAAATTTTCAGAGTATCGGACAATCGTGGCTTGTACAGCTATTGTCGACAATTTTCAGAGTATTGGATACTGTTCATTGTACAGCTATTGTCGAAAATTTTCAAAGTATACCTTCATATCCCCAATGCCACGGAAGATCGTTGTCACTTGTGTTCTTCTACAGATTCTGCATCTTCATCGTCATATTCTAAATGCATACCCGTTTCAAAATATGGAAAAGTAGAACATGAGTACTGTATAAAGATTCATACGAACACAAGAACATGAGTACTGTATAAATGCATTTGAAAGTACCTCCATGAGTAACATTTACTACATGCACTCGCTTCATCCGCATCAGATTCTAAAAAGATAGGAATACATTTCAAAATCTCAAACACAATCATGCACATATGAAGAAAAGAACATGATAGAGGAATCGTGTTCCATGAGGACAAGTCTTACCTAAGTGATTGACCTCCTGTATAGGTACTGCATCGTGCGGCTCGTCTTCTTCAGGAAAGCTGTTGAGATCGATCATGTCTCCGGCAGCATGGTTGGGCTCATCTTCTTCGGGTAAGTGGTTGAGATCGAAATCTTCAGGAATTTGAACACAAAAGAGGAAGAGAAAAAGAAGATATGAGATCGAGAGATCAGAAATCAAACACGATTGGAACCAAGGAACAAAAGCTAAGCATGGCAGTAACCTTCATGAACCGGATGCCCGTTCGGGTTTATGCCGGCCATTGATCCTACGGTAGAAAGAGTTGGGGACTCGTGGCTTTTATAGACACGGCAATGGCCGAGTTTTCATTGACGAACGGCGGCGAAAATTTCATGGATCCCGCGCGATCCAATTTCAATAGAGAGCGCGGATCATTTTCGTGATCGAGCGCGGATCAATTTGTTTTCATCGACCGCCGGGATTGTCAAAAATTTCGTGATCGAGCGCGGTTTCCTTTTTCCCTAGCCGCCAATATCGCGCGCGCAAAAAGGAAACCAAAAGGAAATCTTGGATGGCCGTGGCTGACGGGAGGGACCGTGGACAAGAGGTTTCCATGCAGATTACGAAGAGTTTTCGGTATTAAACGAGAATCTCGGGAGGCAACGCTGTTTAACGCATCGGCCGTTTCTCCTTGGTCTTTGTACCGAAGGGGGATACACACTCTTTAAACGGACGGAGGGAGTAATTCATATCACAACATGCTAATTATCTTTAATTATTTACTAATGATCATGCTTAGAAAGGTTAGATAGCCCTACCCGCCCAAATTTTCTGAATATGCTCATCCAACATCTTTGAAGCATATTCTCTATTCCTGTCCACCCTATCCAGACCGACGGTGAAACAAACACTTGGATTGGACAGCCCTGTTCAAGCCAATCCAAGTCAATCCAAGTAAAACAAACACACCCTAAATACATCAAGAAGATATCAAGTCGGGCGTCTCAGCTTCAACCGAAAGTAGAGTCATATGCACCTTGCCGACCCGGTATCTAACCGGTCTCTCAAGGATTTCACTTGTTCTATGCCCAAGACCCTCGGTTGAACCCATGATACATGGACAATCCCATCAACTTGATCAATAATGCCTTCTATAAGATGGGCATGAGAAAACGCCCAATGTTACAAGATAATGAGTTAACGAGTAAAATACGCTAGAGGTCCATGAACTTGTGTGTTTGTATCATTTAGGTCCACAAATTTTTATTTTGTATTTCTAGGTCCACGAACTTGTTTGTCCGTGTCGTTTAGGTCCACGAACTTTCATTTTCATTTATATGTCTACAAACTTGTTCGTCTATATAATTTAGGTTCATAAACTTTTTTCAATAGTTATAAAGTCATAAACCTTTTAAGTTATACACTAATTATAAATATTACGGTCTAATATGACATGATTGGACTCTATCGTATTATGAACTAGAAAAAGATCTAATATAGAAATTCGCCGGAATGGTTGAGCTCATGAGGTGACTACATCCACTTCAAACGAACTATTTGTAGTATAAGCAAGAGAATATTTTTATACTCAAAATGTCTATATCTAATAGAGACATTTTTTACCATGATTAAAATGCCTAAATCATTGTGACATTTTTTTGAAATGCCTATATCAAAATATTCAATGAATATTGCATCATTTTATTAGGCTTATGAATTTATAAGTGATAAGAAAATGTTGATGAACTAATATGTCAAGGACAAACAATTTTGTGGGCCTAATTGACACAAACAAACAAGTTTGTGGACCTAGAAATGCAAAATAAAAGTTCGTGGACCTAAACGATACAGACAAACAAGTTCATGGACCTAAAAATACAAAATAGTTTGTGTACCTAAATGACACAGTTGCACAAGTTCATGTATCTCTGGTGCATTTTACTCATGAGTTAACGATGATCTATGGCCACAAGAACAGAAGGAACAAGCACAGTTTTCTGAGGATAAACTTACAGAGAGGCACTTCATCAGTAGATACTCCACATCTTCAGTTGAGAGCCTAGTCCGTTCGGCAATAGCGTGCAGTGGGATTGTGCGGTCATGAGATGATCGGCTGCACCACACATAGAAATACTTTAAGAATAAAGTTTTGCTCATCAAATCAAATGGCTGCTCCCAATAAGAATTACCTGAGAACGGTATCCATCAAGCAAAGTACGTTGATCTTTTCATGTAGCCTCCTCTCGTTTTGCACTAATGCAGGCTGAGAACTCAAAACTGTGTTATGAACTTTGCAGAGTTCTTGATATAGCGCTAGATTTCCACTGTTGAATGCGTGCAGCATATGATAAATCCACTCAACCTGGGTCCCGCAAGCCGCAAGTATGGCCATGACCTCACTTCGTGAATACATCAAAGTTGATTTATCAGACTGTTTTGCCATGGTAATTGGTAAGTGAAGCCAAAGTTAATATTCCATCTAATAACAAAATCAATGAGTATCCAGAATCTCCTTAAGTATGGACCAGAAGCATTATTAAACTAAAATAACTATTTAAAATAATGAAAAAGTTAACTATTAAGCACTAAAACAAACAATGGGAAATACTGGGCAATATATGTAAATTTTGTACTTACGATTGGATGATCAAGCAACTCCCCAAAGTTGCAAATGTTTTCACCCAGTAAAGCAGCAAGTGAAAGGTCAAATGCCAGGTTCTGAATGCCATATATGACCACAAGTAGCAATCAGAAATCAGAAACGGTAAGAACCAATGCCAAAAAATAAAATCAAGCAGTAATACCTGTTTGAATGGTTCTGAAAGCGATTCCACGGTGGTGCATGCAAGATAAAGAAGAACACTCTTGTAGAATTCATAGTCTTGACAGGCTTTATGGTACTGAGAACATATCCAGTAATAGGACGCATGCACTGAAGGATCAACATCAATCATGCTATCCAGAGTGTTTTTGCCCCCATCTATCAGTTTCTTGCACTCCTTTTGATTACCTTTCTCAAGACTAAAGGTTGCAATCTGCATCTTCACATATAGAATGGGCTCTTCAACCCGTGATTCCCGGGTATCCTGCAGCTTTAAAATTACCCCTTCAAGATAGTTTATGCCGGCATCTTTATCCAAATATTGGCGTGAAATTACGACCGTGAAGTGTTCGAATTTAAGAAGAGTGATCTTGGTCTCAAAATCAGATAATGAAATGATTATACAGCTGAATCAGAGCATCGCCAGCCTGAACCAAAAGGAAATGCCAGAAGGAAGTGATTAGAAATCTGACAAAAAAAAAGATAAGAGATGCAAAGTGATAAGCGTTAGATATATATGAGGAATTATGCAGATATAACTTATCCATCTACTTCTCTTGAGGATTTATTCAACTTATTCAGCTAGCCCATAAGACA